>VMDR010026239.1:0-14105 GCA_007922815.1 Macrotus californicus
GCTGTTCTTGTTCACCATTCCATCCTCGGCACTTAGCCTGGTTTCTTAAATGTGGTCTGTAGCTATCTGTTGATTGAATACTTCATTTTCACACGGAACTGCAAAATGATGGGTTGTGACTGGAAAGGTACCCTCCTGCTTATACCTGGTTTGGTGCAGTGACTGAGGGGGAGCAAGGCCTATACAAAAGTAAGGAAGCTCAGCTGAGGAAAGTGAAGAGCTGTTAAAGCTCTAATACCTTCATATCCAACTCTTTGTTTATTCTATAGGCCTCAGGAAAAAAAAAGTTTGTGTCTGCCTATAGAAAACATGCTATCTTGTCTAAGGCACATCTCTTTACTAATTTGTATTGTGTGGTGCTGGCCCCACGTTCAAACTCCAAGGTCGGGCCCTGACCCCAGCACGATCATTCAGAATATGCTATTCCCTATGCACAGTACCCCTATTCCATTAACGGTCATATGACCATGGATGGGCCAATGAGAGCCTTCCATGGGACTTCTGCTGGGGCAAAATGAAATCTTTCTGGAGACATTGTAAGTTAGCATAAAGAAGGTTAAAATTGTGATCTACTTAAAGGTGCAATAATAGAAGACTTGTTATATAAATAAATAACAAAACTACTTAAAATAATGATTATTTCTCATTTATTATTCAGTGAATAAAATTACAGTCATTTTATAAAAATACTGTATTATGGAGATGTATATATAGTTCAAGTAATGTTTAGATAGAAGATAGATGAGATATAGAGTTAGATAAGTGACAGAAAAACTATTAACATAATTGTGCCGATACTATTGCTGACATGCAAAAAGTACATACAACAAGGTTACCAGAAATAATACTGAACAGCACAGCTTTTAGAAAAATTATTTTAAAATTGTATCTGCAGAGCGCGGTCCTTAAGTGGATTCGTAAGTCAAGACCACACCTTAGCAAGGAGGAGCATCAGTTTCCCCTTTGAGAGGAGTGATGTTTCAGCAAGACAGAAGTATCCTCCAGGCAGGAGATACGGCAGGCCTGAGAACTAAATACAGGGTTGACAAACTTTTTCTGTAAAGATTCAGATAGTAACTATTTTTAGCTTTGCAGGCCATGCTGCCTCTGTCACAGCCTTGCAGCTCTGCCACTGTAGTGCGAAAGTCGCCACAGACAATATGTAAAAAATGAGTGTGGCTGTGTTCCATTAAAATTTTATTTACAAAAACAGACTGACAATGGATTTGGCCCCTGAGTCATAGTTTGCTGACATCCGGAATATCAAAACAAAAGCCTTCCTGTCTTCATGCAGGACTTGTGGACCAGAATCCTATGCGCAGAGACATTCAGAGTTCTATTGCTGAGAGCAAGCTGCCTTTGTGCCAGGGAGGGGGCTGGAGGAGGGTAATAAGAACAAGTGTTCACTTTCCACAAGCACCTGCCCTGGCACTAGTTACATCAGCAGCAGCTGTAGATGTAGATGTGCAGAAGATGATGACTGGAGGGGAGGTCAACCTCAGGGAAGTGACAAGGCCATCCTCAACCTCTGGTTAGGTCAGACTTCCCATAGAAGTAGAAAGTAAGCTATCTGAGCTCTTGAGACCAACAGCAGCAGTGCTGACATGACCCGTGGGAATGAACAAAGACAACAGGGGAGACATGAGTGGTGGGAATATACTACATCAACATACTGGTGGGGAAATGGAAGGTGAGAATGAAGAAGGATGGGCTCAGAGGAGCAGGGAACCATGCAGGAAGCAGAGCAGGAACAAGAGCACAGAGAGAAAATGAGAGGCTCAAATAGGAAAAACCCAAGAGACCCATTCTGTGCCCATGGAAACACTCAGAAATAGCTAGATGATCTTCGAGTGGGGCAACTGTCAAGCCACAACAATATGTGAGCAAAAGAAGTTGTAACTGTGTTGTCACAGGCTGTTGAGGGCAGAAACATACAGGTATACTACATAATAGCCAAAAGCTTCTAGGATTTCAGGAGTACTTTGAAATTAATTTGAGTTTTAGTCATCACAACAACATCTATATTCATTTGGAAAATAGTAGTCCATAAAAGTGTAAAACGTGCTATTTATTCAAACTAAGGTTTTTGTGCGAATAGATTTATGTGTTTACAATAATCCCATGCGTCTCCCCACCCCACCACTAGTGGCTCAATGGTTGGTACCATTTGTTGTACCGAAGGCCCAAAAAAGACAATATGCTGTTTAAAAAGAAATCTGCTGATGGTGATTTGACATTCTAATTGAAAAAGTGAAAAAAAAACCTTTGATGCCCTTCAAGATCTGGTCCCTGCTACACATTTAGCCTTATCTCTGCCAATGTCCTCATTGTTTCCCTTGCTCCAGACCCACTGGCCTGCTTTTTGTTTTCAGGAAGCACCATTCTCTCTTTCTCTGGGCCTTGTGAGTGCTGTTCCTTCTGCTTGGAACACTCTTCCTTACACACACTCTCACCTTTGATTAACATATTTTTAAGCATCATCCAGACTAGGAAGTGCTATTTTAGGTCCTAGAGGCATTGTGGCACAGTGAGAAATCCCTGATCTACAGGCTTGGAGAACTTGTTTCTAGACCTAGATCAACTTCCATCCAGCTGTGTGCCTTGGGTTCTTTAGCCTCTCTGAAAATGAATTTACGTATTAGGAAAACAGAACTAAAAATATCAACCGTTACCTAACTCAGAGTTTTCAGAGAATTACATGAGGTACCAGTGAAGGAGTGCTTTGAATAGTATAAGGCACTATGTTTGGAAACTTCCAGAAGGGTCTTTCCATTGCTCAACCCAGACCCACTCTCAGCATGTCCCTCGCATTCGCTTTTCCTGTTTACAGCAGGTGCCAGAGATTCAACTGGCTCTCCTCTCCTGCAATAACTACCTCTGCTTCACCCAGTCCCAGGAATCATGTTGCTCCCAGGCAGGTTGCTCTCCCTACCCATGATCATATTTGATGACGCACAGAACACAAATTGTTGGACTGCTCATTATCCCCAGAAAATTAAAATAGCAAACTTGTGTTGTTAGTCACCCAACCTGGGAAAGATTGTATAGTTCTCTCAGCCACATTTTGTTTCAGAGTAACTGAAGAGCTGTTGAACCTTGGTCTTTCTTCTCAGAGATGAACCTCAACAAAACTTCCTTCTTCTTTGACCCCAATGTTAGCAAAATTCCTGAGAACACTTCCTTGAGCATGCTTCTCTTCCTTAACTGAGAATGTCCTCCAAGAAAAAAAGGTCATCGTCTTTTTGCCTTGCAGTTTGCAACCTGAGAGCCTCAGCTTGGGTGACTCCATGGAGACTCAGCCCTTGTGGAAATGGTCTGAAAATAAGAGAAAATCCACAGCCCACAGGCTGGCACTCTCCGTGTCCACACCCACACGCTTATTGCTAAATAAGCACAGCACTCTTTCCTGCTGATCTCAGCCCGAACTGAGAATTCTACTCAGGCCAGCCCTTTAGACAGCCATCATCAATCAAGAGCTGGCAAGTAAGATAAAGCCAATTACTTGTAAATACCATCGAGGAAGAAGTTTTCCCCCAAAGTTTACTCTTAAAGTATTGGAACAATCTTTTACATAAAGTCTTGTTATTCTGGAATTGGAAAGTGCCCTCAACTCTGTAATTTGTGTGTATTCTTGGCTCCCTGCAATGGTATTTAGTAGAGGTTGGTAGACTGCTCTAATAAATGATTGTTGAATGGAGCAATTCTGTTTGGGGTGGAAATTTTTTTTTAATATTTGTTTTTTATTTTTTAAAAGATTTTATTTATTTATTTTTAGAGAGAGGGGAACAGAAGGAGAAAGAGAGGGAGAGAAACATCAATGTGTAGCTGCCTTTCACGCGCCCCCTACTGGGGACCTGGCCTGCAACACAGGCATGTGCCCTAGACTGGGAATTGAACTGGCGACCCTCTGTTTGCAGGCCCATGCTCAATCCACTGAGCTATGCCAGCCAGGGCTGGGGTGGAAATTTATAGGCCAGAATGGTCCCTATGAGATAATGTGGTCCTTTCTCCAAAGTAGCTTTGCAGGTTATTTTCTGTGATTGCTGTTTAGGTGCCAGGAACAGAGGCTTTTGCAGCCACCATTGGTGACTTACACAAAAAATCCTTTCCCATCTTCTTCCTGGAAGGCAGAATCAGATCTCACATGGGTATTCACGGAGTTCTATTTGCTCTGATTGGGTAGTGTGCCCATCTTGATTGCTCAGTGCCATGCTATATCCAGTGTTGAATACTTTGAATATAACTCTTTGAATTTTGCCCTCCACAAAGCTTTGTGCTTAGGGAAGGGGTTCCTCCTCACTGTCAGGAATGAATTGCAATTTATCTAAGCCAATTAAAGTGACCTCATTCCCTTTGCCAGTGACTGGTTTAGCCATTAACGTGCAGTCCATCCTGCCCAGTGATGTGAGAGAATAGGTCTAGTGGGGAAACTTCTGGGAAAATGTCTTTATTCTTAAAGAGTGCATCCAAAGGGCTTCACAACAAAGTTGGCAGAGTAAATACATGTATTCGCCACTTGTCCTTTCTAAAACCTCACTAAAAATACAATAAAGAAATTTTTTTAAGGCCTAGATTTGTAAGAACAAGGAAAATAGGAAAGGAGAGGAGACCAACAAAATTTTAAAAATACAAAAGCATACAGACAAGTAGCAACTGATTCAGCAGACCCAAGAAAGTTGAATCTTAAGCCATCAGTGGAGAAAGCTAAGAAGGAACCCAATTTTACAAGAATGTCCAAAAGTGTCAAGAAGTAGAAATTTGGTCATAGGATTAAAGATCAGGATGAAAACAGAATATTTTTTTAATCTGTTAAAGTAAAAGAAAGAAAAAGGAGAGAAAGAAAGAAGAAAAGAAAGATTGAAAGAAAGAAAAAAAACAAAAACACATCCACATATCCCCTCTGCATATCTAGTAATTGTCTCTTCCACACTGCGGGGTGACTCTCCAGAAGGGGTAAGAGGATCTCTGGCATAGGAAACACCAAACAAGGTTGAATACAGTGTGGTGTGCTAAAAACAAGAAGACTAAGTGAAATACCACACACTCATTATCGATATCCTTGGCCATCTTCCACAAATTGAGTTCCCCAAATTCTGGCAGCCAGGATTATTCCCTCCAAGCAAGATACTAGAGGATTCTTCTCTGGGTTACTTGTCCAGCCAAGACAAAATAATTAAAGGTTATATTTGCAAGGATTCCTCCAGTAAATATGCTTAGTCAGACCATAAACAGTGAAGCTCACAGGTGACAAAACCCAATCACGTGCAGAGAGTTTTTAATTAGCTTCTTCATTGTCCACCCTTAAATAAGATTAGGTTGCAAAGAATCATCAGAGGAAGGTTCTAACATGAAAGACAGAGTGCAAGGAAAATACAGAGAAGCAATTTGAAAGACACAGTTCTGATAAAGGAAAAGAAAACTTCAAGAAATTATCATTAATGTCCTCAGAGAGAGAACAAGATCCTAGTTTTTACAAAAGAGGTGAGAGAGATTCAAAGAACAGAAATCTTATGTGTGTGTATGTGTGTTTTTGAATATATAATCTTTATTATATTTTTCCACTACCATTTAGTCCCCTTATACTCCCCTCCCCCCAGCAGTCACCACCCTGTTGTCCATGTCCATGAGTCATTTTTCTTTTTTGCTCAGTCCCTCCTCCCCTAACCTCCCCCTTACCCCACTAGCTGTCATCTGCTCTCCATCTATGAGTCTTTCTCTGTTTTTCTTATTAGTTCAGTTTATTCATTAGAATTCACATTTGAGTTAAATTATATTGTATTTGTCTTTCTCTGACTGGCTTATTTCACTTACCATAATGTTCTCCAGGTCCATCCATGCTGTTGCAAAGGGTAAATTTTTCTTTTTTATAGCCAAGTAGAATTCCATTCTGTAAATGTCCCATAGTTGTTTCATCCACTCAACTATTGGTGGACACTTGAACTGCTTCCATTTCTTAGTGATTGTAAATAACACTGCAATGAACACCGGGGTGTTTATGTTCTTTTGAATTAGTGTTTTGAGTTTCTTCATATATATTCACAGAAGTGAGATTCCTGGGTCAAAAGGCAGATACACTTTTAATTTTTTGAGGTATCTCCATACTGCTCAGGAAAGAAATCTCAAAAATTAAAAATAAGAGAGATGAAAGATTTCAATAAAGGAGTTATATGATAAAGCTGAAAAAATGTCCCCCAAAATGGACCAAGAAAGTAAAAAGAGGTGGATGGAGAAAGGTCAACAGTAGAGCAAAAACGTTCAATGTCCAAATAATAGAATTGGTAGAAAAGAAAAGCCATAGGGGAAAATATAATTTAATAATAATAATAATAATAAATCCAAGTACTGGAAGTCATAAGTTTCCAGATTGAAGTGTGCTACTGTGCCAAATATAATTTGGCAAAATTAGGTCCACAATAAGGCACATTATCATGAAATTTCAAAACAGTGGGAACAAAGAGAATTACAAAGGTGAAGAAAATCATATTGCATACTGAAGGTCAAAGTGGGGAAAAGATCAAGATCAGAATGGGGTTGGAAGTCTCTACAGTGACACTGGAATAAGGGATGATGTGGAGCAAGGCTTTCAAACATCTGAAAAGTATTTCCAAACTATAATCTATATCCAGCCAAACTATCAATCAAATATTAGGATACAGTAAAGATATTTTCAATTATTCATGGTCTCAAAAATTTATTTCCCATGTACCCTATCTAGAAAGCTACTGGAGGATTCACTCCACCAAAACAAGGGAATAAACAAAAAAATTGAACTCCAGAAATCTGGTAAGCAAGGGCTTCAACACAACAGACTTAGGGAACTCCAGGATGGGAGAATTTAGCATGACAGATGAGCAGGGGAAAATCAATGCACATTGACACAAGTTAGAAAGTTCTGGAAGATATGCCTCTGAGAAAATAAAGTTGCTAAAGGCCTTTGACATCCATGAGGGAACAAGCCTAAGTCTAAAGCCAAAATGTTGCAAATAGAAAAGAGAGAAGGAAATTGTGCCCTCATGACATCATGCAACCATGCTAAAACCATCCTGGTCTTCAGACTTTGTGTTATGTGACATAATAAATATTGTCCAGTTTAAATCACTTTAAGTTGAGTTTTCTCTTCCTTGTGGCCAAAATCATCCAACTGACACAGAGACTCAAGTTCCTTTAGAAAAAAGGAGGTAGGGTGCTTGGTCCCTATTCTGCAAAGCCATTTTGAATTAAAGCACCTCTCTCATTAGTCACATGAGCTCTCTTAACTCACTTTTTCTGTCCTACACCTATTTCATCTTTTCTCTTTAGACATCTGTTCCTCTGCTTACTTATATTGTCCGCTACTTTCTTTAGTACACGCCTGGTCACAGCCCTCCCCTATTTCATGGCTTCCCCTCAACATCAGCTCCCACTGTTAAAATGTATATACGGGAACTGCAGTGATGTCTTGAAAAAGTAAATAAGAAAGGTCCCCCTCATGTTTTAGTGACAGCCCACATGGTCCCAGTCAACTCAGCTGGTGTTGTGGGGGGAAGGAAAGGAGTGTGGGGATCAGAGTGATAGAAGACTGGCTACCTAAACCCCAGGCACCATCTCAACAGATTATTGAGAGAGGGAAGAAGACATTTCTGCTTAGAATGGGCTACAAAATAGACAGACTTAATCTCAGATAATTTGTTGCCTTTTTAAAACACCAAGAAAAGAGAGAATATGCAAACCCCTTTAATGGCCCACTCTTCTGTGGTGCTTCACAATAAAGGCATTTTAAAACTGAAACCACAGCTTCCTGCTACAATCATTTTCTCTTGTGGCTTCATTGGAAATGCGATACAGCAACTTCCCATTACTTCTATAATATTCATACTGGAAATATTATACCCCTTGGGTAGCCTCATCTCCAGGCAGAAGAAACACAATTTTTTTACAATGTGATTTTAAGGATGAGGGGGGAAAAATCGCTTTCATCACATTTATAAAACTTATCTCCACAAAATGAATCAGTTTTTTGTTCGACAACGAAGGCATGCGCAAACACCAAAGGCAGTATTTTACATTATGATATTTTAATTCATAGACTATTTTCTGAATGCAATTTAAATATGCAAAATCTGTTCTTGCATTGATCACAAAGTACAGGTCATTTTCTGTGGGGAGCCAGAAAATCATGATGAGTGATAGAATAATAAATAGATGCACACATAGACATATAGTACATTATAAAGAGATATACTTAGATAAAACTAATATGCCTTTAAGAGCATATAAATGTTTTGATAGCTCAATGCATGTGTATTTATTTCTAGATAATGCTTTCATGCCTTATGTATATATAGGGAAGAATGAACATGTATATGTATATACATGTATTGAGAGAGGGAGAGAAAGAAAGTGACATATCTGCAAAGACATGTATTAATATTCTAAAGACATGTTAGCACTATAATGTGTCTTTAATATATATTTTAATATACCTTTAATGCTAACCCTATGGCAGTCCAGCAAAAATACAAAATTGGCCTAGAAATGGGGTCATGGCACATTCAAGTATAGGGACTTTCTCATTAGTAGCCTATATACTCGTATACCGAGTTTATGTCAGTAAAGCTCATGTTTACTGAGTACTTACTAGCAAAGGTGCTCAGGACTTTTCATTTAATTTAATTACAAAAGAGCAGAAGAATCCAGTTTTTGTCCGAATAAAGGTCAACTTTTCCTTTGTGTTCTCATATTGGGTCCTTCCTTCCCATCACAGCTGCCATCACCCCAGGTAGACCTGGTCACCTCACACCCCAGCCTGGCGATTGCTTCATCCTTTAGTCTGCTCCTCCCCTGCTCTTTCCTCTGCCACTCCCTCAATTCCTACAGTGCATACTCTAAGGGATCTCCTCCCATCAGCCTGTGAGTTTTGGGAGCAGCAGACACGGTCTGCCTCCCTAGAGTTCTGCCCAGTTTCATCATAAGAGAGAGCACTGCATGGGAGGGCCAAAGAGAAATCACTGGGCAAACGGTGGCTTAGCAAAGTTTGAATTCCATCTTTCTGACTGTGGGTAGTCTTGGTGAACTGGCCTGAGCCTCATCATCTGGGAAATTATACAGGCAGGCAGATGATCTTCAAGACTCATCTTCAACAGGCAGATTCTGCCCTCTCCGAAGTTTACCCAGTCTCCACTGCCACAGGGGTGACAGTGGCTGGGAAGGTTAGGTTTGAAAAGTTATCAGTGACTCCTCAAAGTATCACCAGAGGCCCACCCCTTCTAGATGTACTTTTCCCTCATAGAGGGGAGCCCTGGGGGCTTTCCGGTTCCATTAGTTTGGAAACAAGCCTATCTCAACATACACAGAACTGTTAAGAAACATATACAAAGGAGTAAGAATATTTTCATCTTTTAGCTCATAAAGTTATCAAGATCAACCACAACGCACCTCCTCTTCTCACACAGGACCATGATATATCCTCAAAGATGCAGTCTTGAAGTCATCCTTAGCTTTGTAGCCGATCTGAACTCCAATCACTTTGGGAGAAAGGAGTCTGCTCACTTTTATGACTGTTTACATTAGCTTCCCAAGCAATTAATGTTACTGTGTTCTCCCAATCTAAGATACTTGGAAGATATTTTGTAGGAAAACATTAATGTTATACCGCTATATCTGAGCAATTCAGTTCTTCCACAGGACACTTAAATTACATGTTTTAAAGCAGAAGTAGTATACAAATTTGCCAGCCCACCTCCTTGTCTATTTCACCAATTCCTTAACTACAGAGACAGATTTAACTTCCAGGGATGGGGGATTGAGAAGAGGAAAGAAACTTTGTGCAAAGATCCTAGCAACTGTTCCTATTTTTAAAATATTTAAAGAAGAAAGCAGCCTATTTGTTCAGAAGAACTTCAGAAACCAATCACCCATCTTCCTCTGTCTTTGTCAAATGAAGCCAGTTATTCCAGACTCTTCTTCCCAATTCTGTCATACATTGTACAGGACTTGTCTATGGTTACTGTCACAGAAAACCCACAGGTGTTTCTGTAAGGCAATTTTACCTGTGAAATCAGGTAGCATATGCCAAAGGAAGGTATCAATTACTTTCAACATATGAACTGGGCAACGGTATAGACTAATGTTTTATATAAATCTCCCTTGCATTTCTAGAACTGATTTTAATTTAATAGCATTGCTCTATTATAAAAATAATTGATGCATAATATAGAAAATCTGGAAAATAACATTGGGCCTAAGCAATGATATAAAAATTATCACATTTCCCATCCTGCCACCTTATAATATATTACTGTTTTGGAATCTGTACGTGTCCTTTTCTCTATTTCTATAGTTTTTTTAAAACAAGTCAGTATAGTTCACCATCTATAGCATTATATAACATCTACCCTCCTCTTAATAAATTGTACACATGTTATATGCATTAAGTAGTTCTCTTACAACAGTATTTTAAATGGCTGCAAAGTAGCCCATTGAATGGTCGTACCATTATATTTTTTAAAAATATTCTGTGGTTGCACACTTAGATTATTTTAAATTGCTATACTATTAAAAACATTGTTACAATCACTTAAATCTAATATAATATTGTATGTCAACTCTAATTGAAAAATAAAAACAATATTTAAAGTTGAAAACAAATAAATAAGTCCAGGATTGTAGTCATGATAGTGTATTGCCTGTGAAAATTACATTTTTTTAAAAGAGCAAAAACAAACAAACAAAAAAAAAACATTTTTGCATGTATCTATGACCCTTTCCTCCTGCTCTGTTCCTCAGCATAGATATGCTGGGTTGGAGTTTTCAAAATTTTAATACTCTAAAAGTTATTCACAGAAGATTCATTAAGCCAAGAATTATACTATAAGAACCAGAAATGTTGTGCCAACTCAATTTTTTAAAATCTTAGATTCTTTTAGAGTAAATTAAAGGAAATTACTTCTGGAGAGTCTAATTTCAATGCCCTGGAATAGAGACCAGGCCACACACATATTTTTTTTTTTTAAGTTCGATAGCTGATTTTATGGTATTGCCAGGGTTGAGGACCACTGGGGCTCATTAGTGAGCTTTCCAGCCTACCCAGGAATTTTACTTCTGGGGTGGAGATAGTTGAATTACAATCCCACAAAATTTTTTTAAAAAACATAATGACTGGAACGGGAACTTTTTGAGAGATGCAACTGTGAGCCATCAAGAATGAGTTTTACAGACTATCTGTTGTCTGTCTGTCTCTGTGCATAAGCACACACACACTTTCAAGAAAGTCACAGCAGTGACTGATGATGGAGTATATATTGCACTTCCTGTCCCATCATCGCCTTACTTTGGAGTCCAAGGGTAAATCTATAATAAACAAATGAGGTGGTTATTTTTCATCACTATTTTGTCACCTTAATTTAAAAATAATTTTTAAAAGGAATGACTAAATCAAAAGCACTGGAACCACAGCATCTAACATCATAAATTCTCAGGGGCAGGAAAATGAGGTCCTATTACTTCCTCTTTCTAAGCTTGAGTAATCTCTCAGAACATTATAATCCCCTCATCGTCCCAGAGAAATTGGATTGGCAGCTGATTCATGCTGCTCTCCGTTTCCAGTCCCCTTTTAGAGCAGTGACTGCCATCCAGTCTCCCCTCCTCCCGCAGGGACATTGATGCTACTTTACAAATAATGCTTCTACCCTACCCCACCCCCAGTCCTCTAGTACAGTGTCCTTTTCCATTTATATCCTTAGTATTGTCTCATCATGCATCCTATCTTAGATCAGGCCTTTGCATTCAACTCTAAATATCTCTACAATTCCCACTGAGGGGTCTGGCCATTCCAGTTCAAGGCACATAACGATCAATTTACAAAAGACACGAACTCTTTGTGCCTGAAAATGTTGGCTTTTATTGCCTCTGGCCATTTCCTACAGCATAGAGCCACATTCCTAATTAATAATAAAAGTAAAACCTAACATTTATTAAGTATTTTGTTTAATAAGCCTGACACAATAGTAAGTCATCTCTTCAGGGCCCACACATTACCTATTTTACAGAGGAGGAAAGTGAGGCTTAGAGAGCTCAAGACACTTATTTAAGGTGACACAATTGATTTGTAACTGCATGAACTCAAGCAGAGACCTGCCATCTAACCTGAACGCCCACATGCTTATTCACTACACTCCTACACTTAACCTCAAGTTGAAAAGACCCCCAACCATCTTCCCCCTCCAATGCATCTTCTAACCAAACTCAAGCCAAATTGTCCCACTCCCTGTTTCCCTAAAACACTATCAGAAATGATAGTAAGGGAACTGTCTCTCTCATTAGAGTAAACCATAGGATCTTTCAGAGTTTCGGCAGAGAATTCTGCAAGGATAATTTGAGGTAGGGGGAGAATCAAATGTTTGTCCACATGTACTTGTCTACCCCAATGTTTGTCTGCTAGAGGTCTTGTTTTGCTCTCAAAAGGTAGTCTGTTTCCTTATACCTCTACTTCCTGTTTCTACCAAATCCGTGCATCCATCAAGACTACACTCATACCTTCTACACACTAAATTTGCTGCCCATTTACTGCCAGGGCAAATAATTCACCTTTTCCATAAATATCTGGTTCAGCAACTACACAAACTCACTTAGAAGTGGGCCAGACGTGAGGTTATGACTGTCTGTTGTATGTGTGCTATGCTTGTGATGGAGAATAGCTTTATGTCAAGGGGAAGATTAATATGGTAGTGAGAGCATAGGAAAGCAGATTAGGCATAATTTTGACCGTTACTTCATTTCTAAGTTTCTTCATCTTTCAAATAAAGAGGTTAGGTTAAATAAATTCAGTTCTTATTTCTTGTACATCTTCACATAACTTGCATTGTCTGCAACAATTTAGCTTCTCAATTAGCAGTATTGAATTGACGAATTTTGAATCTTGCAAAAAAAATTGTGTCTAAATTCTATACACACTTGTTACTTGACTTCAGGTTTTGCCAGAAATGCAAACCTCCACTGAAATTTTGATTTAGCTTGGCTTGGTGATTTTCAGACCAAACCTTATTCAAGAACCCAAAGCCAGATAAGCCAAGGCTTTACGAGGCACTCCCTTCCCTCTCTCATACGAGCATACTCCTCACGCTATGTCTCTCTGGTGTTTCCCCCATCAACACTAAAGTGCCGTGGCTACATTACCAGGGACCTCCTAGTTGCTTCAGTGATGACTTTTCAAACTTCATTTTACTCACCTTCTCCGTGCCACTAGGGATTGCTGACTCTTCTTCCTGAACTCTCTTGCCCCTTTTCTCTGATGCTTATTCCTCGTACTCTCATTTCAATCTCCTTTATGGGTTCTTCTTTACATGTTCCCTCAAATACTGATGTCCCTGGGTTCCATCCTAAGGGCTTGTTTCACTCTATGCATTCTCCCTGGGTGATCCCATCTACACCCCTAATTTCCTAAATGGAGTTACTCCCTCTTACCTCTCTCCTGAGTTCTAGATATGTATGTAACAAATATCTCCACCAGAAATATCCCACAAATACCTTAAGACCAACATATCTAGAACTAAATCATTATATTTTATCCAAAAGCTATTTCAACTTTATTAATATGTATCTGTACATAAATTCATCTCTCTCTCTATGATAGATGAATATAGACAATCCAAGGAATAAATGCAACTGAGTTATGCAATCAAATTTTAGAAAACCTCATTTTAAGCTCCAACTCCTTAAGTCCTTCAGCACCAAAAGTTCTTTTTTTTAATTATACTTTATTGATTATGCTATTACAGTTTTCCCAATTTTTCCCCCTTTATCCCCTCTCCACCCTGCACCCCCCCAACCCTCCAGCATCCCCCCCACCTTAGTTCATGTCCATGGGTTGTACATATAAGTTCTTTGAGTTCTCTGTTTCCTATACTTTTGACCTCTCCCCATCTATTTAATGCCTACCAATTATGCTTCTTCTTCCCTGTACCTTTTCCCCCCATTCCTCCCTTCCCCCTCCCCTCTGAAATCTCTCTGTGTGATGTCCATTTCTCTGATTCTGTTCCTGTTCTGGTTGTTTACTTAGTTTGTTTTGTTTTCATTGTTTTTCTTTTCTTTTAGGTTTATTTGTTGATAGTTGCAAGTCTGTTGTCATT
>VMDR010026240.1:0-14106 GCA_007922815.1 Macrotus californicus
CCTTAAGATTGGGAACAAGAGGGGGATGTCTGCTTTCACCTTTCTTATTCCACATAGTACTGGAAGTCCTAACCACAGCAATCAGACCAAAAGAAGAAATAAAAGACATCTAAATTGTAAAGGAAGAAGTAAAACTGTCTTTATTTGCAGATGACATGATAATGTACATAAAGAACCCCAAAGATTCCACCAAGAAACTACTAGAACTGATAAATGAATTCAGCAAAGTAGCAGGATACAAAATTAATATCCAGAAATCAATTGCATTTTTATATGCCAATAATGAACTAACAGAAAAGGAAATAAGAAAACAATCCCATTTACAATTTCTTCAAAAAGAATAAAATACCTAAGAACAAACCTGACCAAGGATGTAAAAGCCCCATACTTGGAAAATGATAAGATACTGAGGAAAGAAATTGAAGAAGATACAAATAAGTGGAAGTACATATCCCGTTCATGGATAGGAAGAATTAATGTCATTAAAAAGTCCATACCACCCAAAGCAATCTATAGATTCAATACAATTCCTATGAAGATTTCAATGACATATTTCACAGACCTAAAACAAATATTTCAAAAATTTATATGGAACCACAAAAGGCCTCACATAGCATCAGTGATCCTGAGAAAGAAGAACAAAGTGGGAGGAGCCATGCTACATAATATCAAACTATACTCTAAGGCCATAGTAATAAAAATAGCCTGGCACTGGCATAAAAACCAACACATGAGATCAATGGAACAGAATAGAGAGCCCAGAAGTAAAGCCACAACTTTATAGTCAATTAATATTTGACAGAGGAAATAAGCACATAAAATGGATAGAAATAATTTATTCAGTGAGTGGCGTTGGGAAAATTAGGCAGATGAGTGCAGAAAATGAAACTAGACCACCTTCTTACACTACACACGAGAATAAATTTAAAATGGATTAAAGACATAAATATTAGACCCCAAACCATGAAAATCCTTGAAGAAAACATAGGCAGCAAAATCTCAGACATTGTTCACAGAAATTTTGTATGAAATATATCTCCTCAGGCAAGGGAAAGAAAGGAAAAAATAAATAAATGGGGCTACATCAAACTTAAAAGTTTTTGCACAACAAAGGAAATCAACAAAATAAAAAGACAACCCACAGAATGGGAGAATATATTTACCAGCACATCTAATAAAGGGCTAATATCCAGAATTTATAAAGTACTTACAAAATTCAACACCAATACAAACAATCAACCCAGTTAAAAAATGGCAAAGTACCTGGACAGACACTTCTCCAAAGAGGACATACAGATGACCAATAGACATATGAAAAGATGTTCAACGTCACTAATCATCAAAGAAATGCAAATTAAACCTTAATGAGATACCATCTCAAACCTGTCAGAATAGCTATTATCAATAAATCAACAAACAACAAGTGCTGGTGAGGGTGTAGAGATAGGGAAATCCTTCTGCGTTGTTGGTGGACATGCAGATGCGTCCAGCCACTGTGGAAAGCAGTATGGAGATATCTCAAAAAATTAAAAATGGATCTCCCTTTTAACCCAGTGATCCCACTTCTGGGAATATATCTGAAGGAACCCAAAACACTAATTCAAAAGGACAAAATCACCCCTCTGTTTGTTGCAGCATTATTTACAATTGCCAAGATATGGAAGCAGCCTAAGTGTCCATCAATAGATGAGTGGATAAAACAACTATGGGATATTTACACAATGGAATACTACTTAGCCATAAAAAAGAAGAAAATTTTACCCTTTGCAACAGTATGAATGGTCCTGAGAACATTATGCTAAGTGAAATTGACAAATACCGTATGATTTCATTCACGTGGAATCTAATGAACAAACTGATTTAACAAGTAAAACAGAGACAGACCCACAGATGGAGAGCAGATGACAGCTAGTGGAGGGGGGAGATTTGGGGGTGGAGACTTTGAGCAAAAAGAAGAAAGGATTCATGGACAGCGGGGTGGTGATTGCTGGGGGAAGGGCAGTAGAAGGGCACTAAATGGTAATGGAAAAAATACAATAAAGATCAAATCAAAAAGGAGGAGGAGGAGAAAATATTAACAATATAATGGCAATAAATACATATCCATCAACAATGGAATCTAAAAAAACAAAATATATGACCAGGCAGAACAGAAACAGAATCATAGATACAGAGAATGTTTTGATAGTTGTCAGATGGGAGGAAATTTCGGGGGACAGGCATAAGGCGACAGGATTAAGAAATTCAAATCGGACCCTAGCCTGTGTGGCTCAGCTGGTTGGGCATCTTTCTGTAAACTAGAAGGTCACTGGTTCGATTTCTAGTTGGGGCACATGCCTAGGTTGCAGGTTTGGTTCCTGGTCAAGGCACGTATGAAAGGCAACCAATTGATATTTCCCTCTCACTTTCTCTCTCTCTCTCTCCCTCTTTTCCTCTCTCTCTAGAAAAGCAAATAAATTAAAATTGGTTGTTACAGAATAGTCACGGGAATATAAAATACAGCATATGGAATATAATCAATAATGTTGTAATAACTATGTATGGTGTCAGATGGGTGCAAGATTTATTGGGATAATCATTTATTAAGTTCTCTAATGTCTAATCACTGGGGTATACACCTGAAGCTAATATAATAACATGTTAACTATAACTGAAAATAAAAAATGCTTAAAGAATAAAAATTACAGAAAAAACAAACAAAAAAAGAAACTGTGAGAATCAGCAGACTTGAAAAGCCAATCAGGGTAAATATGTGCTAGAAAGAACTGAGACAGGAGGGACGGGTTAGACGCAGGGAGTATGGGGAGCAACAGCAGATGTCTCCTAATCTTTCTTCTTAGTCTTGGAAAGAAGAAAAACAGGGGGAAACTTACATTTATTCAGTGCCAACAATGGGTTAATTGCTAGCCTTTGCAATAGAAAATATTATTTTCAATTTTGTAGAATAGAAATCTGAGACTCAGAAAGTATGAATAAACAATGGCGCCAGGATTCAAAACCAGGGTGCTCCTCTGGGATGAGAAGTTAAACTACCTCAAAAGGAGAAAAACAAGGATATCCAAACCAGGACAGGAGTGTGGGCAGGGGGGAAGAGGCCGAGAGCTAGTGTATATTACCAGAATATTAAGAAACAAGTATTAAGATCTCTGGCTCTATGGGTGTACAATAACTTTAATTTGTGGCCAGCTCTCTGGCAAGCACCGAAGCTGCTCCTCCTACCAGTTGAGTCACTTCCAATACCATTGCTTTCTTGACTCATTTCTCTTTAGAAACACATTTATCAGGTACAAATAAGTCAAATCTGCTTAGACTATATTTCCCTTCCTATCATAACTGAAATAAGGTAAATTCTATTATTGATTTTAGTTGCTTCCTAAAGCATTTTGGCACTTCCTTTATGATACATATTTATTGAGAAAATTTCTCTCTACAAGGCCTCCTTTTTTATTATTTCCTCAGTATTCATTCGATTTCAATAAATGTGTGATAAATTCCTACCATGAGCCAGATAATGAGCAAGGTGTTGGAGTAAGGCGCAGACTCTTGTGCTAATAAAGTAACAGGCACTGATGCAATGGGAAAACAAGTGAGGAGTCAATGACTGTAATGTTCTCAGTATGGAACAGAGGTGCAGTGAAGTGCACTCAGCTGAACATGGGGAGTCACAAGACTTTCTCAAGTATCCTGCCTTGTTCTGAGGAGACCTGGGTAAGCTGAAAACTATTTTCCAGAATCCCTTTGCCTGTAATAGTTCTAGGTTAGAGGTGGTCAAAAGAGAAACTTACACAAGATCTAGAAAGCAGTGGCCTTTGCCCTCAGAAGGTATTTCAAGTCTGTTTCGGTGATGGGTAGATGCAGACAAGTTTGGATGAAGCCTACTTGTTCTTGCTCTTCTCTGGGGTGCATCCAGCTCATCTTCCTCAACACTGATTGTGAAGATGAACAGAAGCCCCAGGTCCACTACCACGTGGTTGGCAGCAGACCAGCAGAAATGGTTGCTATACAGAGGCAACAGTTTTCTATAGACCTTTCCACAAGTTCCTACTCTGTGATCGCACCCAGCTGTTCGGCCATGCTTGCCTTGTCTGATTTCCCCACAAGCTCTGACTTGCTCATCTGTGACACCTTCTCTGACACTCTGACTTCCCCTGCCAGATCTGCACTTCCCCAGTTTTTTTCCCCAATTATGTAAGGTCTCGTTTCTATTATAAATTCTTCCGCCCATAAAACTCACAGTGGCTAGGTTTCCCTGACTGATCCTGACTAGTACACGTAACAGAAGAAAAAAAAATCAATGGAAAACATCTTTAACAGAATCAGGTACATTTTATTCTCCAATATCAAAATACAAGAGGATGAGGATAAAATCCCTACATCAATAAGCCTGTGGAGTAACTCCAATGGTACAGGAGTAGTGAAAGGAAGAATAAGATGACTTGGTGGTTGTAAGAACTGGGAAACCCAGAAGTCACCTTAAATACCCCTAAAAAGAATGGCTCTCACTCTGGAAGGATCGCGGCCACCAGATAGGAGGAACACTCGTATATTAGATCTTTAGAACAGGATGACAGCTATGGGGGTACAGGAATTGAACAAAAAGGAAAAAGTACTCATGGACATGACAACAGTGTGGGGATTGTGGGGCAAGGATGGTATAAGGGGGGATAGATAGTAATGGAAAAAATACAATAAACAAAACAAAAACAACAAAGTGAAAATCCAATCATAAACTGGAAGAAAATCATTATGATATATTGAAGTCACAAATGATTACAATCCAGAATATGCAGATACTTTTGGATTATTGGACCTGACCTTTTCTAAGGGAAGAGACTGTTCCACAAACCCCCGGTGAGAGCTGTTCCAAGGGAACAGAATGGGGGTGGGTGGGGGAGCGGGGGGGATCACTGATACAGATCTCTGGGGTGACTTTATTTTGTAAAAGGCACTTCAGAGTTTACACTTGCAAGAAAGCAAATGAAAGTTCGGGGCGTTGGTCACGTGGATAAAGAATAATGAAGGCTTCCAGACTGGGCAGTGTTGAAGTGGTAATGCACATGTCTCCACTGAACAGCAGTGGGGCGTGGCCTGGGAGGGAGGGGGCCAGGCCCAGAAAGATGTCCCTAAACAGGAAGCCAAATACAGAGACTACCCTTCAGATAAAAAGAGTTTTGAATAAGTAGAAACAGTAAGTCTTCCTGGAGAATAATTTGGACTTGGGACTGTATTTCTTTGATCCCTTTTCCGACAAGAGTATTAGGTTGCTTTTGAAAAGAATGAAGAAACTTGTTTAAAAAAATAGAAAAGGCTTTGAAAGCTCTGATTTGGGTAGAACGATCAGAGGTTGTTATGGTGGCCTAACCCCGAGAGGCCCCCAGTAATATCTTACAAGCCAACTCATCCAGAAAACAGAGCCATGCCCTGAGAAAAAACTTCTGTGAGTAGATTCCTTGCTGAGCAGGGAAGGAATGTTGGGGGTAAAGAAATTTCAATTTCTAGTTTGAGATGTGCTAAGAAAAGGGATGTATTGGAAACTGCTGTAAAAATTACTATACCGAGGAGCCATATTATTTTCTTAAAAAATATTCATTTGGAAAAATCTCAAACTATAGAAAGAGTGAAAGCTTAACATATTGAACATCCAAAACTATCAGTCAATATTGACAAGTTATTAATATTCTGCCATAACTGTTCCTTTCCCACACATACCCATGAGTACACATATGTACCTTTTTCCCCAAACCATTTGAAAGTTAGTTTCACACATCATAATATCTCGATACTAAGTATTTCAACAAGTATCTCCTTGAAAATAGCTACATTCTCTGTGCAAGTATAATTATCTTTATTCCACTTGAGAAATTTATCATGGATATATTATCTAATATGTGGCCCATATTCAAATTTCCCCATTGTTCCCCAGTGTCTGTTTCCCCCTTACTACCTCGAGTGCAGTGTTACCTGGAAACTTGTTAGAAATGCGGGACCTAAGACTCATTGAGCAAGATCCCAAAGGTTCTTCTAAACACACTTAAGTTTGACAGTCACTGTTTTATCATATTTTTTCCCTTCAAATTTAGGATACAACTGAGACAATAACACATAGAATTTAGGTGTCTACCTCTTTAGTATCCTTTAATTCGAAGTTCCTAAATTTTTATTCTCTTTAATGGCATTGATGTTTTCAAAAAATCCAGGCCATTGTCGTGTAGAACACTTACATATGTTTTTTTCTAATAGTTTTATTATTATTAAATTCATGAGTCCTCTATTTATGTAGATACCCCAAGTCTTCAGCCAATCCGTACTCATAAACCATGCTTCCTTCTATCTTCTCATAACCAGATAAAATAATAGTGGCTGATATTTATTTGTAGATGTACTTTTATCCATTATCTTTTTTGTTCTCTATAACTCTAGAGAGGTAGTACTGTTAGCCCTAATTTAACAAAAGAGGAAAGAGAGGCACGGTGACGTCTGACAACTGTCCAGTGTCACTATCATTAAGTGGTACAGTGGTCTGAGCAGCCACTATAGCACAGTGGTTTCCCCAGAGTGTTACCTGAAAACCCCCACAAGTTCAAACTGCAAATGGAGATAGAATCAGGGATCTAGATAGAATCAGGTGATCATTAAAATGTCAATCATTCTAGTAACCAAGTAACATTCATCCTATCTTTACTCACTAAAAAGACAATTCAAAAATAAGTGATTGCTTAAATTACAGAAAAGACTAAGCAATGTCTGCTCTTCCCTGAATGTGAACTTTGGTGAAGAACTAGACACAATAGATGCTTTAGAACCTGCCCTAGGCAGGTGTGTACGTGTGTGTTGTTTCTGGGACCTGTCCTGTATACACCTTGGTGGAGTCGCCCATAGGGTAGCACAGCTGTGGCAGCTGAGATGTCCCTCAAATAGTGAGCACGAAACACTTCAACAAAACACGCGTTGTGTGACCTTGTGTGTGACGTGAGTCTCTCTCCTCAATTTCTAAGTCAATGGGGATAATATGTCTCAGGGTGATTTTTAGGGCTAAATTGGCAATAAAATAGCAAACAGTGGTACATATTCATTTTTAAAGACTAAGATTTTGTCTCCATGAGGCAATTTTAGTCTCAGTCTTTGGAGCTTTGGAAACAGAACAAAAAAATACCATAAAAAGAAAGGGCTTCACAGTAATGGGGAAGAGTCCTCTAGAAACCCACTTGGTCCAAAAGTGGTCCATCACCTCGCTGGAATCCAACCACTTTAGTATAGTCACAGAAAACACTCCTAAGGCTTTTCTGGAACTTGTTTATAGGCCAAAGACATTGGTCAAGCGTCCTGACATTTATGAAGTATTGAACCTGAAGGATATCAAAAAATCACACAAATATGGGCAACACAATTAGAATATATGGTAATAACCAAAGAATTAAAAACATAATAGAGAATCTGAATCTAACAAGGGCAGCCTCTGTACTTTATGACTATGAATCCTGAATATTTAGCTAGTGCTTACCTTGTATCAAGTGCTTTAACTATATTAGCTCACTGAATTTTTACAGAATCCTAAAAAGTAGGTGACCTTATTATTTCTATGGTACAGATGAAGAAACTGAGGCTCAGAGCTTAGTTCACTGAGCAAGTAAATGGCAGAAATGCATTTCAGACCGAGGTTACATCACTCTGCCCTGGGCCTTACCCAGTACACACTGCAATGCCCCACACTTAAAAGGATAGGACAGTCAACGGTTAAGGACAAAAATGCTAAAACAGGGCAGCAGCTATGTCAGAACCGAAGCATGGAAATGACCAGCCTGACCTGAACTATCTGGAAATGTGGAGCATTATGGGACAAAGAATATAATAACAGAAATTACAGAATGATACAGATTACGGAGAGGAGGAAAGGGAAGAGGAAGGTTAAGTTGCAGGGTAGACACACAGGGGGACCAAACACTTCTTGCAGAGGGAGGGCTTCTCTGCTGCAGAGCCGACCCTACTGAGGAAGGGTGGCAGTCACAGGGCCACCATTGCTGGTGCTCTGCTCATATCTCCTTCACTGGATAGTGCACCACCCTAGCTGCTGCAAGTACTGCCTCCTTCTCAGGATAAC
Source organism: Macrotus californicus (assembly GCA_007922815.1). Classification (NCBI taxonomy): domain Eukaryota; kingdom Metazoa; phylum Chordata; class Mammalia; order Chiroptera; family Phyllostomidae; genus Macrotus; species Macrotus californicus. Next base: position 8,099 of record VMDR010026240.1, read on the forward strand.
TGCCCCTAGGGGGCAGGAAAGCTGCCCATCTCAGTCCCACCTCCTATGGATCCCTGTAGTACTGCCAGTGACTGCCTGCTGGGGGTGGTGGCAAATGTTGCCCCACTGCCCTAAGGTGAGACTAAGACTATAGGACTGTTCATGCTCCAGAGCTTCCCACTGGGAACAGACAGGAGTCAGTTTCCAGCTGAGGCCACATTCTCTCTTTTTTTTAATTGTTGTTCAAGTACAGTTGTCTGCATTTTCCCCCCACCAGTCTCCCCTACCCCAGCCACTTCCACCTTCTTCCCCTGATCCCACCCCACTTTGGTTTTGTCTATGTGTCCTTTATAGTTGTTCCTGAAAATCCTTCCCCCTTTTCCTGCCATTATCCCCTCCCACCTCCCTTCTGGTTACTGTCAGTTTGTTCTTTATTTCAATGTCTCTGGTTCTATTTTGCTTGTTTGTTTGTTTTCTTGATTAGGTTCCACTTATAGGTGAGATCATGTGGTATTTGTCTTTCACTGCCTGGCTTATTTCACTTAGCATAATGCTCTCCAGTTCCATCCATGCTGTCACAAAGGGTAGGAGCTCCCTCTTTCTTTCTGCTGCATAGTATTCCATTGTGTAAATGTACCACAGTTTTTTGATCCACTCCTTTACTGATGGGCACTAAGGTTGCTTCCAGCATTTGGCTATTGTAAATTGTGGGGCTATGAACATTGGGATGCTTAGGTTCTTTCGAATTGGTGTTTCAGGGCTCTTAGGGTATAATCCCAGCAGTGGAATTGGCAAAGGAGGTTCAATGGTCAAAAGGCAGTTCCATTTTTAGTTTTCTGAGGAAATTCCATACTATTTTCCACAGTAGCTACACCAGTCTGCATTCCCACCAACAGTGCACTAGGGTTCCCTTTTCTCCACATGCTCTCCAACACTTGCTCTTGATTCAGTTTTTCCATGGCCCTACCCTCTCCTTACTCTCCTATAAGTAAAAACATAAAATCGACCATTTTAAATGTCACTGACTATCGCCTACATTTTTGTGACAAACGGTCTTTTACCATTCTCGGCTGCATGCTCACTTGCTTTCACCAATCAAATCACAAGGTCAGCTACTACACTTTAGATTCTTTATTATGCTCCAGGCACTAGGATAACCATTTAACACACATTATCTCATTTAACCTAACAATCATGTGCTGAGTATCATTATCCTAAACTTAATATTAGAAAATGGAGAGTTTAAGAAGTTAAATGACCATTCACAGCCACTTGGCAAACACAGCTTCAGAGGCTGAATAAGAACCCTGAACTCTCAGCCCAAATTAGTGCCCTGCTCACTCTGCTGCAGAGCTTCTGTAAACAGGTCTGCATTGACACGAGTATTGATTCTCCTTGAAAAATGCAATGATTTCTTTGTTATCAGGCATATTACAGCACCAGTGTTAGTGCGTAATCATTATAAATTATATACCGGGTATTTATTTCTTGCTGTTTTCATTGATTTTTGTTGAGTTCAGGTATTTGTAAAGTATTTACTGAAAACACATTGAAGTACATTCAAGGTTATCTCTAAGGACATCAAAATTGTTCATTTGAATTGTGTTATGCTTCTTTGAGACATTCCATAACCCACAACCTTCCCATCTGTGCAATGCAGCCCACCTGACTGGCCGCGTTCCTGGGCACCTGTCTCTGATGTGTATCAGCGAGGGAGATGTGCAGGACACATCTATTACTGATTCCACAAAAGCGATGCCTGGTACCAAGTGAAAGGCAGCTCGGCTAAACTAATATTGTTAACAAAATCACTACTACATAATATGTTAATAGTCAGAAAATGCTGTCCATTATAATTTTAACAAAAAATTTATATTGCACTTATCTTGAAATGATATAAAGTTGTTCATCTTAATAATACCTGAAAAAAGTCAGGCTATTCTAAAATTAATAACTTTATTTTTCCCCCTTTTTTTAATTGTTGTTCAAGTACGGTCGTCTCCATTTTCTCCCCACTACTCCCCCCCACCGCAGCCATCCTCACCTCCCACCCTCAATCCTACCCTCCTTTGGCTTTGTCCATGTGTCCTTTATACATGTTCCTTGACACCCCTTCCCTCTTTTTCCCCCATTATCCCCTCCCACCTCCCCTCTGGTACTGTCAGTTTGTTCTTAATTTCAATGTCTCTGGTTATATTTTGCTTGCTTGTTTGTCTTCTTGATTAGGATCCACCTATCCTTGATTAGGATAGGTGAGATCATATGGTATTTGTCCCTCACCGCCTGGCTTATTTCACTTAGCATAATGCTCTCCAGTTCCATCCATGCTGTCACAAAGGGTAGGACCTCCTTCTTTCTCTCTGCTGCGTGGAATTCCATCGTGTAAATGTACCACAGTTTTTTGATCCACTCCTTTACTGATGGACACTTAGGTTGCTTCCAGCACTTGGCTATTGTAAATTGTGCTGCTATGAACATTGGGGTGCATAGGTTCTTTAGAATTGGTGTTTCAGGATTCTTAGGGTATAGTTACAGCAGTGAATCGCCAGGTCAAAAGGCAATTCCATTTTTATTTTTCTGAGGGAATTCCACACTATTTTCCACAGTGGCTGCACCAATCTGCATTCCTACTGACAGTGCACTAGGGTTCTCTTTTCTCCACATGCTCTCCAACACTTGTTGTTTGTTGATGTGTTTATGATGGCCATTCTGACCGGTGTGAAGTAGTATCTTATTGTGGTTTTAATTAAAAAATGGGCAAAGGACTTGAATAGACACTTCTCTAAGGAGAATATACAGAGGGCCCAGAGAACTATGAAAGGATACTCAGCACCACCAGCCATTAAAATGAATAACTTTAGATTAGTCATGATATTATTTAGCCTTTTAAAGTAAATACATATTTGGGACTGATTTTATCATTCACATGTGCACAATAAATATTTGGTATGAGTGCCTTATCAAGAAGAAAAGATTTCCGTGGAGCTATTTACTGTACTTCCTCACAAAGGCTTTTGCAGCCTGTGAAAAAAATCTGTATGTGCCCAGATGTCTGACACATGAACATCACCCCCATGAGTCACTGGTGAAAACGGCTCAGAAACATCTCCATTCAGGGGGCTGCTGAACAGGTTTAAACCAAATCTGGAATAGACCTCACGTTTAGGATGCAGCCAGTCACGCTCCCTTTGATTCTTCATTCAATTTTTAAAATGCCTTTTATTAAATTAAAATAAAAATCATTTCAGTGTCTGTACTCCTGTTATCACCAGGGCACCATCACTTCACTATGGGCCTCGGCTCCTCTGGCTTTTCTGGCCATTCACGTTTCTTTATTTTTGGTTTTGGTTTTGTTTTTTGGTGTTTCTAAGCTAAGATAGCATCCTATTTGTATTTCCTAATAACATTCAACATTTAAAAAGATGCTGACAAAAACTGCCGCAGGAAAATGATAACCCAAGCAAAGATATAACACGATTGCTCCCATCCTCTGCCCAAGCCAGGTCTTGGACTCAAATTCTGAAGCTGGGAATTGGGAGGGAAGTGGGAGGCTGACAGCGACAGCCTCAGAAGCATGTGGGGTTTTTCTCCATCTGGGTGTTTGTGTACAGAATGACTATTCTGGTCTGTATGTTTGTGCTTTTTGCTCAGATCAAATGAAAACTTTGGTTTTTCATTGACAGTGGAATTGTTCAATCCTGTATTTTATGCAATCGGTTTTTTATTCCATTCATAGCATTCTGTTTGTTTTATCCTGCATCATGGAAAATGTTAAAATGGTTTTATAACCATATTTTATGTACAAACTATCCCATTTGTTCCAAATTTAAACCTAGATCCCAAACACTGGGTACAGTATGTAAAATGTAAAAATTAAACCAAACAATTTTAAGACAATAATTTTTATGTTTAGTTGATTTCACTTGCGGGTCCAAATATGGTTCAAGTTGTTGTTAGTCTGTTTGTCAAAGCATGTCATTGTGTGCTCTGGCTGCCTGCGGAGCAAGCTGTGAACGTCTGGGTTCCAGAAAAGCAGGCTGCTCTGTCCCCAACAAGTCCCTCCTGCCTCCTGCCACCAGCTCCCATTACACAGTGATCAGAACTAGGCTAGTCTAGCCCAAGAAAAATGTCAGGCTTCCTGTGAAAAAAGACTATAGCTACACAACAAATCCCCAAATACATGATAGGCACTAGGGTTTCGAATTTGATCTAGAAGTTTGTGGTATACAGACACACACATACACACACTTACACACATTTTAAATCTGTTTTAGTGTCTTATAATACAAAGCATAAAGTAGTCTACAAAAAATATTTTATTTTTAAGTATAATTTCATAAACATGTAGGTACAGAAAACTGGGCAAATCATAGATACATAGCTCAGTCCACCTTCTGCCAGTCTTGCCCACCTCCCCAGCTGAGTAGCATGTGCACTTCCTAAAGCAGTTTTATCCTCATGGCTGAGATGCTCAGTGAGGTCCACTCTACTATCCAGGTCACAATAATAGCCAACTCATTAGACTCTCCTCCTGCTACATAACCCTATACTGCCAAATTGCCCACTTGCTTTATCCTTTTCTTGAGTGCATGGCTAATCTTTATTATAATAGCTCCATACCATAATGTCTACTCTGTTTCAGACACTCTGCATGCATTACTTATTTTTATGACATGATAAAAATACTAAGTGTTGTTACTCCTATTTTTTAAGTTAACAGACTTTAATTTTTTTTAATTTATTGATTTTAGAGAAAGAGGGAGAGAAACATCTATCTGTTGTTCCACTTACTGATGCATTCATTGGTTGATTTTTGTATGTGCCCTGACCAGGGATTGAACCTACAAACTTGGCATATTGGAATGATGCTCTAATCAATTAAGCTACCTGGCAAGGGCTATGTTATTCCCATTTTGCATATAAGGAAACTGAGCCCTGGGCCTGAGAGAATTTACATAAATTCCCCACAATTCCATAGCAGCATGAAGTGGGGTCAAGGCTCATTTTGCCTGTTTCTGAAACCTCAGCTTTACCCATTCTACTCTTTAATGCCTAACACACACTCAAAGCAGTATTTAATTTGAATTAAATGATCTCCGTGTCTTCCTTGTGAAAACCCTGGCTATACAGTTTGGAAGACAGCAGAGGGCAGAGCAAGAGCTTCACAACATTCCATAAAGTAGACAATAAAATGCTGTAAAACTGCAAAATAAAAAGCAAGTGTGCCATGGTTTCTGGGAGAATTTATCCCAAGGCAATGTCGAACACGTCGAAGAATGTTCTCATCAAGGATACTACGAGTTTTAAAAAAGCAATTCCCATTGCTGACAGTGAGGCTGTGCTAAAAATTGCATTCCCACTCCCCCGTTTCAGCCTCTCTTTATTTCATGTAATGCCACATCTGGGTAAGCAAATCACAGCAGTTACCACCAGTTGCGTGCCACTTACATCTGCAAAGACAGTGGGTTCACCAGGTGAGCAACTTGCTCAAGCCACATCTTTAATCCATCCTGGGGAGAGAAAAATGTGACTTTGGCTCAAGGATGAAACTGTTACCTTGCCTCATTCTACCATTCTTATTAAATTTGTTATTTCCACATTTCTGCCATGGAAAATTTCCAAGTCGACTATTCTAGCTGGCTTCTCTAATTTGCAGAGCATTACTGATTTTTTTTTTTTCCTCAATGGGAAATTTATATTGCCTAGGAATTGAAATTCTGACAGAGGGGCTGGGGAAGGAGGCAAGTCACATCATAAAGCTAGGCAGAGCTCTAATTATTTTTATTTTGCTTTTTTATCATGGAAAGACAATGGTTTTCATATTAAGAATATCATATATATATGTAAATTGTGATGTTTGCTAATTCCTACATCAATCACTAAAACAATAAATTACTTAAAATGAGCATAAAATGTCTCATTTACTTGGCAAAGGACTGTATGTATTCACAAATACTTTATTTGTTTATGTGGATATGTAACCACACTGTCCGGGCATAGCACATCCCATGTAAAAGACACATTTTGAA
>VMDR010026242.1:0-14106 GCA_007922815.1 Macrotus californicus
TGCAAGATTTGTTATTTTTAAAAGTTTATTATTATTCATGAAACCTGAAAAATAAAGATAATAGAACAAAAATAAAAATTATCTTTCTGTTATAGGAAATGTTCTAATCAACATTTTATTATAATGTCAATCTACACATGCATATTAACCACTTACAACTGGAAGCACAATTTGTCCCCATTTTTATTGCAAAATCAGTGTGACTCTTCAAGGATTACTTCCCTAAATAATAATCTGCCTACAGGTGGAGCATATACTGAGAAATGTGTTAATTGTTTTGCTGTTTGTTTGGCCATGGTTTATCTTTGTATTCTTTTACTTTCTGTCCCATAAGAAAAAAAAAGTTTGTCATAAATCATGAAATTCTAAGTTAAGGTCTCACACTAATTTTCTAGTCTACTATTCCGAGACTAACATTACTTGAAAATAAGGAATGTTAGCATTCTAGATACTTAGAGAATTCCCTCAGATCCATGCCTTAAGTTTAGAACTGAGTCAGCTCATACTCAAATCATATGCAGACGTAGGTTTATGATTGAGGAGGTAACAGGGGAAAGATGTAAGGGGCAGATGTCCCATGCACCAGGTGGCTTGTTTGAATCACTTGCCCTCCTCCCTTCCTTTCAGTCCTCTTCATGAAGTAGTGTCCCTTTGTTGGGAAACTGCCCTGCCTGGTTTCAGAAGCTGTAATCCCCCATGGCTAAGGCTGAGTAAAAAGGCCTTGGGACCATAAGCCACTAAGGACACAAAACTTATCTTCCTGGCAGGGGCGCAGCCTTGCCCCTGTACTCCACCCTGCTTGGTCCCTGGAGGATGGCTGGATAGTCAATGATGCATAAAATTCCTCAAGGGAGGAACAACTTAAGACAGGCACAGTCGCAAAGGGACCATCAGAGAAGGACTTAGGAGACTATAGAAAAAGGGATGATGGACCCTCACCGCTCAGCTCTGTCATAGCCTGAGACCTCATTCTATCGGTAAAAAGTCTCCTAATCTCTTGGCTGCCTGAATCCCCCTCCCTGATTCAGGCCTGAAACAGTGCCAGAGGGTGGTGCAGCCTTGTGCAGGAATGGGCAGTTCTGGGGGTGGGGGGCCTAAGAAAGAATGCATAAAATCCTGTGAACCCTGCTTTGCTAAGAATGCCCTCAATTTAAACATTAAGGGTCCAAGCATAATATGAGATTGTTTCCCAAAGTTTTATGGCCCTTTAGCATCACTCTATCTGACCCTGACTCAGAATAAGCCCTTATAGTTCTTTGAATGTTATCTATTCCTTGATCATTACTTCCTGACAATGATTGATGAGCTTTATGTATGTTCCCTGTATTCCTATGCAAACTAAACTGAATAACAACTCATTGAGAAATGTGCTCAAGGCCTTTCTCCTCTGAGAGACTGGTCAGCCTTTCCTCCCCAAGCAGATCATGTCTTGGTAGACTTCTTCTCCTCCATGGTGGTCATGGGAACTCTGCTGGACAAAGCTCCCCCACATCCCCTGAACTTCTTCCATTTCTAGAAGTCTTGGAGTAGACATATAAGGCTGAGAATGTGGCTATGTCTATTTTCTTCTTTACCATTTCCCCTCTCCTTTCACCCCATAATCATACTCCCAACCCCATCCTGCCTCTACCCCATACCCTTGATACCATAAAACAATTTTATTGGACAAACTTTGAAGATGGGGGCTGGTTATTTATTAAGGACCCACAAAGATTTAATCAAGTAATGTCACAACACAGTCTCAAGGCCTCATGATCTTGGTGGGAAAGATGTATTCCCTGTCAACAAGCTTCATATATCCAGTGAGTAACATTCAGAATAAGCATGGCAATGGTAGTTCAAAGAGTTGCAGGTTTCTGAGTTGAAGAATTGGTGGAACCATATGTTTCACTTGGAAAGCTCCTTCTTCCATGTTTCCTGTTCACTAATTTGGGTTCACCTTTGCGCAACATCAGCAAGTATAAAGTCTTAGTGATTTGGGGTATTTGCCACCTAGTGGTGCAAAAACAAAACATATACCTATGTTATTTTACAGCTACTCCCCAACACACACATGTGCATATCATCTCGACCTCATATATGACATCCATTAAATAAGAGTGATATTAGTTGACTAAATCTATTTCATCTGCTATTCACTAGTCCAATGAAGCAGCAGCACATTTGCTATTAGATATTAGAACAGTGAACTAAGGGACATTATAGTGTCTGATATCTTCTGAGTTTATGTCATCAAGCCATTCATCTAAAAGAAACATGGACAAGCTTGGAAATCAAGATTTATCAGCAACCTCTGTGAATTTCATTGGGATTCATCAGGTCTGAATTTCCTATGAGGGTATCTTACAAGAGTTCCTCTAGGCCTTTTACCTAATGTCTATTTTTCACTTGATTATTATTTCTTGGTTGAGGGATTCTTGCTGTCACACAGGTCAATCACAGTTTATACTATTCAAGTATATCCTTCTCCTTGGTGGTACATTTTCCTCCAGTCATCTGCTTTCCTTTAAAATGGAATTTATCTGTATTTTTGTCTAACTTCCTTGGTGAAAGGCCTACCAAGCTCCTTATGTCTATGTTCAGATACTGAGTGAATGTGTGCTGGATGTATGTCTTACAACTCAAATTAAATTAATTTTCATTAAGGCTAAGTTTTTAAAATATTGTGGTAGTTAAAGCAATTAAGCAACATTATTTAATAGCCATGTCTCAGCATCTTGGTCTTCAAATGATAAGATAAAATGTACCTATTTGGGCTATTGCCTTTGCAAAAACATAAAACCATCTGATATTCATTTTAACAGTGCATAAATCATGGCAACATACATAAATCAAGGCTGTGTTTTCAATTTCAGACTCCCAGAGCCAAGAGAGATAAGCTGATCTTAAAAGCTCCAACTAAATGAAGGAAACAGATGTCAGAGACTGCATTTCAGAGTTTTTCCTCTGTAAGAATGTTAATTTCTCCTATTGGTTATAACACCCTAAGAAAACAAAACACTGCATGCCATACCTTGTCATATTAAGTGTCCCTATCATCTGGAATATAAGCACAAACAAGCAGAGCTAAAATGAAAATATATATATTCATTATATACACACACATACACATATATATTATATGCTGAATGAATGATCAGAAACATTACATTTCATGTCACATTTGACAAGATGCCCAAGAATGTAGACCTACTTAATGTGGATGTATTTTGAGAACTATTTAATCAGGTAGTTTAGAAAACAAAGTATAAACACACTATTTTTAAATTAGTTACATATGCTGCAATATGTCAAAGGTGCGCTGGTATTCAACCTGAGATGGCAATAATAGTACAGTTGGCTTCCATATCCACAAGTTCTACATTGTTGCTGATGTGTACTACGTATTTAGGCCCACCATGGTTGCATCTCTACTGAACATGTACAGACTTTTTTCTTGTCATTATTCCCTAAACAATACAGTCTAACAACTATTTACATAACATTTACATTGTACTAGGTTTTACAAGTAATCTGGGGATGATTTAAAGTATACAAGAGGATGAGTGCAGGTTACAAACAAATACAATGGCATTTTATATGAGAGACTTGAACATCCATGGATTTTGTTACCCATGGGGTGTCCTGAAACCAATTCCCTGTGGATGCCAGGGATGACTGCATGTTGAAAAAACACTGGAGTGTAAATCAGATGTGGGTTGTAATCTTTACTCTTTCGTTATATTAACCACGCTCCTCAGACAAATCACACAGCACTCTCTTTCAGTTCTTCAGCTCTGGAATTAGGATAATAACACCTCTGCTAGCTAATTAGAATGGATGTTGTGAGAATCAAACAAGACAAGGACTCAGTAGTGTTCTGAGAAAGTAAAATACCTATAACAAATATTGTTGATATGAAATCCACTTTGTGCTTACTAATGACAACTGCACAGGCTAGGTCAGCGATTTCCAACCTTTTTCATCTCATGGAACATACAAACTAATTACTAAAATTCTGCAGCACTCCAAAAAATATATTTTTTTGCCAATCTGACCAAAAAAATAGGTATGATTTTGACTCATTCACACTGGATGGCTGTTGTGTTGGTTCTTGTCATTTTCTTATTTGGCAGTCTAAGGGGAAAGTGGTCAGTGCCCCTGACTAAACAGCCAGGCAGTGCGTGTTTTAAAAGTTCTTACGCCACACCAGTGTGCTTCTTGTGCCGCAGTGCACCAGTGGGAGATCACTGGACTAGATCAATATTTTAATTTATTCATTTAACAAAAATGTATGTATCGTTTCTGTGCTGCAGCCACAAAACATCACTTAAAATAATTTGGAGATTCTTACAACTTAATATGGAAGACAGGCATGCACACAAGTAATTGAGCTATAGTGCAATAATAATATTGGATGAATGGCCCCACACTTCTAAGAGAGTATGGATGCAGGGACATTTATGTGTGCTTTCATGAAAAAAAGAGGTGATTAAGAAGGACTGGAGAGATGAGTAAGGGTCTGCCACAGAGAAAAATCAGAGATCACTTCAAGTACAGAAACAGAATGAGCTGAAAGGGAAAGCTAAGAGTAAAGAAACTTTTGGAGAACCCTAAGAATTTCAGCAGAGGAGACACAGACTGAATACTGGAAGTGTCGTTGGTTTGGGGCCGAGGGTGAGTACTGGACAAGTGGGATCCGAGCCACTCTGTGTGGTCTGAAGCTCAGGTGACCTGTGAGTGAAATAGAGGGCCCCAGATCCTCAGTGCAGCTGCAGCCACTTACACCATCAGATGAGTTTTAATGATCCAAAAAGCGTGCAATGGTATCTCTAGCATGTTTGTCACACAGAGAAGACAGTTTTTTTAAGCTTTTCATTTTGAAATAATTATAAATCCAAAGAAAGGTGGAAAGATAATATGGAAAGGACCTATGTACCCATTATTGAGTTTCTCACAATGGTTATATTTTATATAACTATGGGGTAATATTAAAATCAGGTAATTAACCATGGTACAATAAGTGCATATAGTTCTATGTCAATTTATCACATGTGTACATTAGAGCACCACCTTCAGAATCTGCATACAGAACTACCCCATCACCATGAAGATCTCTTTTGTGCTGCCACTTGAGAGCTGTATAGCCACACCATCCTCTTCTTTATCAGTAGGTTAATCAGCCAATGAGCATTTACTTCTCTTGGAATGGAGGTGAGCTTAGCATCTTGCAGCCTGGCATCTGCAAGGTTGCCAGTTAGATGAATATGTTCAGATATCTTTCCAAGAGATAGAACGAATGGTACATGGTAAGGATATATCATTTGTAATCCATTACATGTCTAAGTGAGAATCTCAATCCCAAAGTTTGAAAGGGAGGAAATTTAAAGCCAAGAAAATTCAGGTTAACCTTATAAGGAAGAAAAACTAACCCCCGCTATCTCTGTGTGTGTGTGTCTCTCTCTGTTTCTCTCAGTGTCTCTCTTTCTGTCTCTCTCTCTCACACACACACACACACCCAGTCTCACTCATGCATTCACTCAAACCACAGTTTTGAATGGCTTTTCATTTCAACAATTCTCAGGAGAGGCTGAGTAAAAGAACATTCAGTAAAGTTATGTAAGTTTTCTTATTAGGCCTGATATCACTAAACCTGAATTAAAATGTTTTCCATGATTTGTCCCAAACTTATGGCTTTCAGTCATCAAGATGAAATAACACTGGGCAAATCTGACCGAACCTTTGCTTTTACATAAATATTATACTGTGTTTCCCTGACTTCACTACTGCATTCTGTATTCTTCAAAAAGCAGCCAGAGTAATCATATGAAAATGTAAATCAGACGACAACACCTCATTCTGAAAACTCTTCAGTGGCTTCCCATTGTGCTTGAAATAAAATCCATATGTCCAGTTCTCCCTTCGGGAACAAAGGACTTACTTCACTAGCAGCTGGGAACATGGCCAAGTGAGCTCTCAGGTGTCCGCCTTCTTTGTGGACTGTCTTGGCTGAAGAATACTGCTTCTCCCAAGGTTACATCTTCTTTCAGGAACAGCCCATATCCAGCAACCGATCAATGTCGCAATATGACTTGGGACAACTCCAAAGGGCCTTCCCAGCTTTAGAGCTCCCATGGGATTAGCTGGCACCCTTGTTAGAACCACAGTGCAGTTCATAATCTCCTTTTGCCCCACCCTCAGTCATCCCTGTCTTTCAAAGGCCATCCTGATAGCACTCCTAATAAATATCCCCCATGCTAGTGTCTATCTCAGAGACTGTGTCCAGGGAACCCAACCTGGGCCCTGACCACAGCCTACACGGATCTACATAATCTGAGTTCTGCCTACCTTTCCAACTTACCAAACTTTATTGCCTCTTTTCTCACAATTGGATACAGTGTCTTCCCTTGGTTTCCTCTCCCTCTGCTAGCGCACTCTCCTGGCTCTTCATTCACCTGGTTGTTTCTTGTTTATCAAACAAGAGCTCCTCAAAGTTCCTCTCAGACCACTTCATCTCTAATAACCCCTAGAATCTTCTACTACCCAAGTCACACTCTGTTTCTTTCTCCCTTCATTGTACTATTATTAACTTTCATATGATCTTGATTGTCTCCTTTCTCTTGACTAGAAGGTCCAGGAAAGCAGGGACCATGTCTGCTTGATTCACTGTTGTATCCAGAGTGCTTAAAAAAGTATTCCACACATAATCAGTGATTGGTACCTATCTCAGTAATGCCTCAGGAATAAATTTTCTTTTTCTGATCTCTTAAGAGGACTTTGTTTCCAATTTTAAGTTTTGTGATTGGTGTGATAGCAGAGTCAGTAACACTTAGCACATACCCCCACACACAAACTATTTTGATATCAGTGCACTGCATACAAATTCCCTTCAAATTGTGATAGTATTTTATGTGGTAAACATTTTAATTTGACTCATTAAACTTTACTCCTGTATTTTGCATTCTTTTGGAGTTGCTGGACTATTTTGAAGACAATGTGATTGTTTTAAATTATGAAGACATCATTTCTCTGGATTGTACCATTATGGAAAACAATTGTCCTTTAATGGGAGAACTCAGGTGTCCCTACTCAATTCTCTAAGGTGAAGGATTCTGCAAGAACGTGACAGACAGGCATGACCTCTGACCATGAGAGAATGTGAAAACTCTGGAGAGACAGAAGACATGGAAGCATGCTGCAGAATAAAATAGGTAAGGGCTCCAAACACTCACATGTGAATTCACTTATGGAAATTACTCTTTTGATGAATCAGAGCAATCACAGTGAGACACTCAGATTTAAAGTGAAAGGGAGAGCCTGCCCATAAATTCTACGAAATGTACATCTTAGAACTTTCTCGGGGCCTGGACCAAATAGCAAATACCTACCTGTCAAATGACTATGCTGTATTTTGCTATCAGGAATCTAATACACAAATGTACTTTGAAGTTCCTGGGACTCATTTGTGTCCACATGTTCTTTAATCTCGGGCTCCCATTTTTGCACATACCAACACCTGGCTCTGGCAAGAAACCAGAAATAATATTCAAAGCAATTCTGTGCCGCCAGTGCTGAGTACAAACAGCGTGGTGATGGATATTTTACTTATGCTACTCCAAGTTTGAATTGCAAAAGGCTGAATAAATCATCCTAACTTCAATATACTAACATCCTTCAAGATGACTAATTAACTTTGCCACAGAAACATCTTTCTGAAAAGAAGGCACCTTTTGATAGAAAATAAATTTTCTCCAGGCATATATTTCTGAAGTGTGAATATTAATCAGTCAACCTTGGGAGAAAATATGAATATTTTGATGGGGATCTATTTTTATTAATAGAGTAAACATAATTCAATGTTGGTTCTAGTCTAACTCTTTCTTGTCAATTGGTTTTTCTAACAGTGACAGAATATTATTTTTTTTCCCCAACTTCTAACATGGAAAGAGCTCTGTCCTATACAAATTCTATCATGTAAGAAGATCACAATTTTTAACTCAAATTCAGATTATTAAAGACTGTTACCACTAAAGATCTATTTTTTAAATTAAATCTCCTTTAGTTTTATATACTTGAAATTTTCAGATAATTAATTTTTTATTCTATGCTTTAAAATGTGTAGCTCCTTTTGTTTATACTGACTAGACACACATCCATCAACCAATATTTTAGCACCTTTCACACAATGAAAGCCATTTATGGAACAATATGAGGGAAAAATTAACTCAATATTTAAGATACCAAGTTTTTTAAAAGTAAAATGGTGGTCATGCCCAAAGATTTTTACAGTAATAAACATAACAGTAAGTCATCAAGATACATAATACAAGTGATAAGAATTTTATGGATAAATTTCAGACTTTTTTGTCTTGTGCCCACTTTTGTAATTAGTCTTTTATATCTCCTGCCCACAATTTTAATTAGTGCATTTTTTTAATTAGTGTATATTGCAAGTATAGTTACCCAGAGATCTTTTCCATGTATCAAACTTCTGAAATTCAGCTTTTACTACATTTTTCTTTTTTATCTTTATTGTATTTTCCCATTCCTATTTAGTTCCTTTACACCACCCTTTCCCCCAGCAACACCACATTGTTGTCCATGTCCACGAGTCCTTTTTGCTTTTTGCTCAATCCCTTCACACCCTAACCTCTCCTGTCCCCACTAGCTGTTATCCTGCTTTCCTTCTATGATTTGTCCCCAGTTCCCTTGTTAGTTCAATTTGTTCATTAGCTTCCAGATATGAGTGAAATCATATGGTATCCATCTCACTCCTGCCAGAATGGCTATCATTAATAAATCAACAAACAACAAGTACTGGATAGGACATGAAAGGGAACCCTTTTGCACTGTTGGTGGGAATGAAGACTGGTGCAGCCATTATGGAAAGAGTATGAAGATACGTCAAAAAATTAAAAATGGATCTGCCTTTTGACCCAGTTATTCCACTTCTGGGAATATATCTGAAGGAACCCAAAACACTAATATGAAAGAACATAAGCACCCCTCTGTTCATTGCAGCATTATTTACAGTCACCAAGATATGGAAGCAGCCCACGTGTCCATCAGTTGATAAGTGGATAAGACAACTGTCAGATATTTATACAACAGAATACTGCTCGGCCATAAAAAAGAAGAAAATTTCACCCTTTACTACATTTTATGTGTTAGTCTATGCTTCACAGAGAGATCCCAGAACAATGACATGAGTGAAAACAATGATGGAAAATGTGCAGCTGTATCCATTGTTTATTGCATGATAAATATGTCAATACACAAATAAATCAATATTTAATCAGTATTTACATCAATATTTTAAGAAAAATCAGTAAAACGTATGAAAAGGGGCAATGTGTATACACAGGAAATCTTTAAGAAACTACTGTTTCCTAGTTTACATTGGGTAACAAGGAAATTCACATATGAATTATTATGGTCTGACATGGACTTTGGAAATTTGAAATGAGGATTAGAATTCTAGTTCTCAAGACTGTCATCAACGCTTACTGATCAGTCTGTTGTGGTTCTAAGTAATTTGCTTGATACTTGATGAGCAGACAAACTCTAATTTGTTGTCCAAACCAGCATAAAATGTTGCATTATAATAATTACACTGTTAATAATAGGTGAAATCTAGCACTGCCCCAGGCACCCTGGGATGGTGGGGAACCTATCGATTGGAAAAAATAGATAATCATTGGAACAGCTTGTCCATTTTTAGATAAATAGAGTATTGTAGCTTAAAAAAGAGATATGCCCACCCATATAGCAGATAACCAGTAAGTTTTAGTTCAAGAAAGTTATTCATTATTCATTTTAGGTCGTTAAAGGGGTCTCAGGTTTAGAGAATATGAAGACATTGCTAGCTGTCCCGAAAAAAACCATATTCTACCCTTTTCCATAAGAGTAATTGTTGTTGGAACATGCCCAATTCCTAAGCCCCGTCTGTGTGGTGATGCCCAGCTTCTCTGCATCTGATAGTGATCTTTTGATGAGATCTGATGAATAAAATGTGAGCAGACACAAGTGTTCAATTTCTTTTTTTAAAGATTGATTATTTATTTATTTGTTTGTTTGTTTGTTTGTTTGTTTGTTTTTAGGCAGAGGGGAAAAGAGGGAGAAAGAGAGGGAGAGAAACATCACTGTGTGGTTGCCTCTCACATGCCCCCTACTGGGGACCTGGCCTGCAACTCAGACACGTGCCCTGACTGGGAGTCAAATCGAAGACCCTTTGGTTTGCAGGTCGGTGCTCAATCCACTGAGCCACATCAGTCAGGGCAAGTGTTCAATTTCTGATTGACTTGATACTGAGCTGCTTCTTCAGTGTATGGAAAGGCTATAGAGGGAACCTTCGTGGAAGTCATCTGTTGAAGGTATCAGACCCACTGTCAGTCAGACTGGATGTCTGCTGTATCCTGGGGCAGAGTGCCTATCCAACCCAATTGCTAAGTTCACTTCAAAACTGTTACCGAAAGAAGTAAATTTCTAAGTCCTTAAACCGCAGTGATAGTTGGGCCTCTCTTTTAGGCAGCCTAGCCTTCAGCCCTAGATCATGCAGGGCCAGAAGTTACATCTGTCATCTCTTTGATTAGGAGCAACTGACTCCAGGGCAAAGGGATGAAAGATAGGAGGGTTTATTTTGGAAAACGTGTCTATGGTTTTAGCAGTGCAAGTGCATACTTCGTCTGTTGCTTTGACAGTGAGAGGACTGAAACCAAAGATGACACTGTACAACTTAAGGAAACACCGTTCATATCCACATCACAGTCTAGCTGAATGATGTCCCTGGAGTTGCCCGCTGTACTACCTGGATAGACACAGACAAGTAGGTCAATGACAGCGTCAACCACACCATGTTTTCTACTCTAATTTGTCTCCTGGGAATATCATGCCAAGCTTGATCCATCGTATTTTCTCGTGTTTCTTGGTTTTGCATGTGTAATCTGTAACTTGTTTCATTTATTATCTTTTTTGCAAGTTTTTAGCACTTCTTGATATCTTCTTCAACCTTTCTTCTCACTTGTCACTCCTGTGCCTATTGTCCCAGCTTTAAGCCTGTAACCTCAAAGTAGCCTTCCACCTTGCTTCCTGACTGATCCAGCTACCAGGGCTACCTTCTCCACCAAAAGGTGGTTTCCCAGCACACTTTCCCTTTGGAACACACTGAGGCATGATTAAGCAGTAGCCAGCTGGAAGAGTTATAAAAACTGAATATCAGAGCAAATGCTCTGCTGAGTTGGACCAGAAGAATGAAAGACTGCTTGGGGAAGCCCTACAAGTGTCAAAGCCCTCATGGTCTCCTATAGTACTAGGCAGCATCCAAGGAGAGCTACCAATGATCCCTGATAGCCTAGAGCAGGGGTGTCAAACTCATTTTCACTGGGGGCCACATCAGCCTCACGGTTGCCTTCAAAGTGCCAAAATAATTTTAGGACTGTATAAATGTAACTACTCCTTAACTGTTAAGGAGTTGAAATTGTATTCAGCCCTTTGAAGGCAACTGTGAGGCTGATGTGGTCCCCGATGAAAATGAATTTGACACCCCTGGCCTAGAGATTGCTGTGAATCCAGAAATGTGATCCAGCAGCATTGGCATCACCTGAGAGCTGTTAGAAATGTAGAAACTCAGGCCCCACCTTAGAACACCGAAATCAGAACCAGCATTTTCACAGGATTTGGAATTTAAGAGATGATTTGTATACCCATTAAAGTTTTCAAAGAACCAGGCTGGTTAGGATCCAACATGGAGTCAAAAGGTGGAGACAAAGCATTGACCCATGAAAAGATTTCGAATTCAAGACTAAATCAACAGAACAGTGATGTTAAAGGAGAGCTCTGTCCTGCGTAAGCTTTTCAGCAGGAAAAACATGTTGCATAGTGATTGGTGAATCTTCATCAGACGCTATAAGGACATGGTGAGATTTCCGAATTTTATTTACTAAGTAATATATTTTTGCTTCTAAATAAATGTTATTTTGAGGATAAATAGATCAGCATGTTTCCAAAGTGGGTGGGAACTCAAGTGAATGATTTCTTCTGCTTCTTCTAGAAGGGGCCCTGAGCTAATTGAAGAATAACAGCCTGAAGCTCAGCCTGAGATTGTCACATGTGCCTCTAACAAGAAGAGAAGAGGCTTTTTTCATCTCTTCTTAAATCTCATATTAAATTGCTATTGCTCTGGATACATTGTTGGACTGCAACCCATTAAAAGCAACATAAAAAACATAAAGCAGCTGTATCTATCAGTTTTGGTGAGAAAATAATTAAATTTGGACTAATTTCCTACAAAACCACTATTTTTCTGTGTAAGATAAGCAATTACAGTCCCCTAAAGCCTAGTTGTAAAGCCATTCATTTAAAATTTTGAATACATTTACTAAGGCTTACAAATTTGGCATAAGGGTGCCGCTGTGTCAGTATGGTTAACAGACAGAAATAATGTCCCACGAAAAGTGAGGGTCCAGAGGATGGTGAAAATATTATAATACACTGTAATGGAGAACTCCAGCTTCTCCTATGTTTATTACACACAAAAAACAGCAGATCTGAGGAGCTCTGAATCCAAATAAACCAAACTTCCTTTCAACCACCACTAAACCAATTCCAGAATAGTAGACTCTGTTGGAAAGGTTGGCAACTAAATAGGAAATAGGAACAAAAGAGGGACATTAGGGATCACTTCAAGTGACCATAAATCAAAGCAGCTCAAGCTAGAAAAACGTCTTTATAGTTAAGCCAGTGAGGAAAGCCAAGACCAGGCCCACCAAAAGGGTTCTTGTATCTTTTTTTTATTTCTCCCTTTCATGAAAAAATAATGCCTAATATCACTTTGTTTGGGGTAACCATAATTTATAAATGCCCTATGAAATTTTATCCATGCCGCAGCTCCAAATCCACAGTCACAAAAAATTCCCCAGTGCTGTGGGGGCGGGGAACCTTCCTCTTGGCTGGTGTGGAGGGCGCAGAATGTGAAAAGGTTTTATAGGTAATTAATGTTACTCTGATACAAGCCAGAGGTCAGAAAGAACAGACCATTAAGTTAATTATATATTAGTTGAAGCTGCAAGCACTTCCCTCTATAATACACCTACTATCTCTAAAAAAACTCTTCAACACGTGCCAATTGCGGGAATAAAGAAAACTTCAACATGAGACAGCCATGCCAAGGATGCTGTGGGATGTGATTGTGATCATTTCTCTGCCTTTTAAGTGGAATCCAAAAGGAAATTTTCAAACAAAGAGTCTTGTTTTTGAAGCTTTTATCCTCTAATGCAAACACCAAAACAGAAATCCCAGACTAGCTCCCCATCCTTCAGAGCACATTCAAATGCACATAATGGGATAATGGCTCTGTCCTGATGAAGGATAAAGGAATTCAACAAAAAAAATCTTACAGAATTACCCTAAATGGTGTGGTGAATCCTAATGCTTTGGTTATGAGGACTACCTGCTGGAGACAAGGAAATTGTTCAGTAAGAAATGTTCATCACCAAAGGAAATGCTAAGACAACATCAGGAAAAGCCATAGTCAGAAACACACACATGTCGCTATTATTATCAATACTCATCTTGGTAGCATGGTGATTGTCTTCTACAGATTATTTGTAAAACACAGTAACATTAAAGAAAACATTGAAGCAAGTGAATTACATGAATTTTTCAAGTACCTAAACAGGACAGTTTTGTTGATGGTGTTCTTTCACAGGTGCACATATTTTCATAGTTCAACACAGAATGAAAGTGTTATTTGTGTGCGATATTTTTATTTGACATTGCTTGCATAATTTTTAGTTGTTAACTTTTATAGTTATTAGTAAGCATATATTATTCGATTTTGCTATTGGAACATGGTATGCTAAATAAATATCCATAATACATATAAGACAAATAGATTATTTCTACATTTTACTTTTATAGATACAACAATACAATGGTAGTTATAGTTTATTTGCTTATTGAGAATTATTTCCTTACTACAAAGGCCTTAATCTTAAATTTCCATGACAAGAGATTTATTTATGGTTCCTTTCATAAATACCTACCTTACTTTTCTCAGCGTTTTTCCCAATTATGCTTCCACCCCAAATTAATAAGTGTGGCAACTCTCACAAGAATCTCTTTAATGAT
>VMDR010026243.1:0-14105 GCA_007922815.1 Macrotus californicus
AGTGTTTTGGGTTCTTTGGATATACTCCCAGAAGTGGAATCACTGGGTCAAAAGGCAGATCCGTTTTTAATTTTTTCAGGTATCTCCATGCTGCTCTCCACAGTGGCTGCACCAGTCTGCATCGCCACCAACAGTACAAAGGGTTCTCCTTTCTCTGTATCCTCATCAGCACTTGCTGTTTATTGATTTATAGATGACAGCCACTCCAACAGGTGTGAAATGGTATTTCATTGTAGTTTTAATTTGTCTTTCTCTTGTGATTAGTGACGTTGAGCATCTTCTCAATAGGCATCAATATGTCTATTGGCGTCTGCATGTCCTCTTTGGAGAAGTATCTATTCAAGTGGTAGATGAGTGGATAAAACAACTATGGGACATTGACATGATGGAATACTACCCAGCCATGAAAAAGAAGAAAATTTACCCTTTGCAATAGTATGGATGGAACTGGAGAACATTATTCTGAGTAAAATAAGCCAGTCAGAGAGAGACAAATACCATATGATTTCACTCATATGTGGACTCTAATGAACAAACTGAACTAACAAGCAAAACAGAGACAGACTCATGGATGGAGAGCCGATAGCAGCTAGTTGGGGTGTGGGAGGCAGGGGGTGGAGAGACTGAGTAAAAAGGAAAAAAGACTCTCAGACATGGGCAACAGTGTGGTGATGGCTGAGCAGTGGGGGGTATAAGAGGACTAAATGTGATGGAAAAAATACAAAAAAGATTAAAGTAATAAAGAAAATAGTACAAATCACTCCAATTTTATAAAGAAATAGGCAGATAAAAATACAAATAAAGTCTATGCCTCTATTTCAGATAAAACCCATTACTAAGTTTTCAGTTAGAAAACCAGGAAATACACTATAGCAAAAATAGAAGGCATTTTCTGGAAACATTTCTGGTGTCATTATTATCAGAATATTTGCAAATTCTTGAGACCAACCTATTGGAAAACAGTCACTTTTCTCCATACTTGCACCCTTGAGAATAAGAGGCACCCAATGTTAATTGTGTCCTGCACATCACATTTGCAAATCCTAGACTGTAAAAATCAAGAATGCAGACTGCAAGTATAAAGCAGAAGCATCTTGGAGTGCAGCCCAAGAGATTAAAATCAGAAACCGCTACACCCTGAGTTATGTTAATCAGAGGGAAAACTGTGATTTCCTATTGTTTTTGAACAGGTTTTTTTAAATGATCTATTCTGTACAAAGCTCTTTCATGTGGGGCTCAGAAGAACCATAAAATTCAGTCAAAGCCATACAGTAGTATTGTTATTTGTTTATTACAAAATATTTGAACCAGATCTCTCAGAAAATCTCAGCAACTAGCTGATCCATATTCAACATTTATCTGAATGAACATCATGAGTCTGCTAAGAGAGACTTCTACATATATAGCAACATGTGACACTGTGAAGAACATAGTAGAATGTGCCCCAGCGGCTGTGGCTCAGTCGGTTGGGCATCATTCTGCAAACCAAGAGGTCACCAGTTCTATTCCTGGTTGGGGAATATGCCTGGGATACGGGTTCAGTCCCAGGTGCATGTGGAAGGCAGCCTGTCGATGTTTCTCTTCCTCTCTTTCTCCCTCCCTTGCCCCCCTCTAGAACCAAACATAAAATAAAAGAATATAGGAAAATGGAAAATATGGTCCTTGGAACTTTGATGTGATCAGTAAACTCTACGGCTGGTGCAAAAGCAATTGGGAGCAACATTTGACAAATTAGCTATGGTCAGGGGACACAGAGGTGGTTTCTACCCTTTTTTCCTCCTTTCTTCCACATGCTTCCCCAAATTTGGGAGTTATGAAGACACACTCAGAGGGGCAGGAACCCTAATGGCTGTCACAATATAGAAAAATATTTCAGGAAATTTAAAATAAATTGGTCATTCTGTTTCTGACATGATTGTGGGGCTCATATTGCATATCTTTTATTTAAATGTCTTGTAGACATAAAAAAATGTCTCTCCTATGTCTGCAGGCAAGTTTCCTATACCATTTTTTTAAGAAAAATGCTGAGGAAGGGTGACTTTCTATAAAAAGAAAATAGGTCAGATGTTTTTAAAGGTTGAATTTGATTTTGACAGCACCAGAGTATCCTCAACCATGTGAAAGATTAATTGCAAGGGAATGTTTTATGCTGTTCGAATCATAGTGATTCTATATTTTGGAAGAGAACAAAACATTATTTGCTCCATGTCAATGCTTTGTAAATTAGGATTCATCTACATATTGCAGGTATGCAATTCAATGATAATTTTTTTAAAAAGGATATTCTTAACCATCTGAATGAGCACCATATAAGTGCCATGCAGTTGGAAAATATTAATTTACAATGTGCTTACAATCATGTAAGTGTCAAAAACTATAATTTTAAGCCAATACGAGAGCCATGTTAGTCTGTGTAATGATCAATGCATCAAGGTGCCTGACAGTTTGAATAAAGAAAGGAAAGAAGAGAAATGAGTTACTACATAGCATAAATGAGAAAAAAATCAAAGAATTTCTGTTTATCATCAGTACCATACTTGTGGTGCTTAGTCAATTTGGTTTCAGCAAAAATTACATCATTTATCATAACATGAAATTATTTATATTTATCTGAGGTTGACTTGCTAAAAGGTGACAAAACACCCAAAACCTTTAAGTGATCCCATCACACGTCTGAGAATTTTTGAGAAGAGAAAGAAGATTGTTTGAAGGAAATGTGTAGGAGTAGAGAATGCCTTGGTGTTTGTTTTCCACTCTGTCCCATGCTCCCAGCCCAAGGAAGAAGGGGACTAAAAGTGCCCCAATGTGATATTTGGGACAATATTTCCAGAGTGCAAGACTGGCCTCTTATTTCCTATTAGATATTTGATGAACTGCAAAAAGCCATATCTGCTTAAGATTAGAGCAGAGCACTGGAGGTTTCTTTAAAGTTCAGGAGGGTGACGGGTGCTTGGCACCAGTTAGGATGACTCCCAAGGCTAGAGACTGGTCAGCGGGCCCTTGACGGCTGGATGGGGACAGATGGCATAACTGAGAAAAGCCTGGAAAATGCAGAGCTCGACAGAGTGAAGTGGTGAGCTCTCCCATGCACCACATGCTCACTCAGAAGCCTCTAGGGCTAGGATGATACAGAGAGAACCTTGTTAAAACTCACCAGGAGTGTTCATGAGGGTAGGAGTCGGGAGTTCTTTGGAGCATGCAATATCAGGATCAGGGAATGGTACAGTGTGTAGCAGGCAGGTGGGATTTTGTCTTTTTCTTCTACACACCTTTTCCATATCCTAGACCGAGAGGAAAGACAGCAGCAGAGTTGAGGAACAGGCCACAAAGCAGGGAAAGATGGAACAGAGCACATTCCCTTCTCGAGACGTCTACAGTATTGCAGTTCAGGATTACACTGGACAGGACACAAAAATAATTCATCTAATTGACATCAATTAATGTTTAATCAATCTTAAATATTAAATAATATTGGTTGATCTAATTAATATATATGTATTTAATCAATATTGAATTAAATAATAGGCTGAAGTTTTTATTTAGCTTTGCATTAGACATATACATATCTATATTTCCTTCTAGGCCCATTGAAGAACATTTTTAAGTAACTTTTAAATAATTTTAAAATTACAACAAAATTGCAAGTACAAACATTTGAAAGTAAGCTGCTGATGTAATGTCTCATGATCCTCAAATACCTTAGCATGAAATTTCTCTAAACAAGGAATTTTTTTTACATGCAAGGAGGGACCCAGAGAATAAAATTTATTTTATAAAAAATTGTGTGTTTATTCCTTTTTTAAAAAATATTTTATTATTTTTAGAGAGAAGGGAGGAAGAAAGGAGGAGAGAGGCATTGATGTGTGAAAAAAACATCAATCGGTTGCCTCTTGCACGCCCCCAACCGGGGACCTGGCCCACAATCCTGGCACGTGCCCTGATCAGGAATCAAACTGGCAACCTTTTGGTCTGCAGGTCAACAATCCACTGAGCCACACCAGCCAGGGCAAAAAAAAATTGTGTATTTATTCTTACATGTTTAAACTCCTGTCACCTTCAAAGTACTCTCCATTTGATGCAATACGCCTATCGAGATGATTTTCCACTGCTCAGAACAGTTTCTGAACTCATGAATTTTGATGCTTTTCAGTGCATCTGCCATTTTTTGTTTCACCTCCTCCACATGGCAAGATGTTTCCCTTTGAGGACTTTTTTTTATCTGGGGGAAAAGAAACAAACAAAAAATGTTGGTTGGACAAGATCAGGTGAATAAAGAGGGTGGGACTAGAGGCTTATGCTGGTTTTGGTCAAAAACTGCTGAATACTCAGCACTGTGTGAGCAGGTGTGCTCATAAATCACCCATCATGTAATGGGCAAATGCGATGAAAGAGTCTCAAAAAAATTTCACCAAAGCTGAATGCAGCCTCTCACAACAATGCCAGGTGGTTCACTGATACAGATGGGTTCCTAGAGCACTCACCTAGTGGGGGAAGCCTGTACCACAAGGGACCCACCCTCCAGAAGATAATTACAGGTTTTTGGGGGTCCTCCCTCATAACTGTAATACAGCAATCAAAATTAAAAAATCAATACTGATAGATAATATGGCTAGCCTGAAATTCTCAGATTCCACGTAATTTTTCCATCTGTCCCAATATTGTCCTTTTTGCAAAGAGATCTAATCCAGGAACACACATTGCATTTAGCTGTTGTGTCTCATTTTTGTCTTTATTTTTGTTGTTGACACCATTAGGGATATCCTTTCTCGTTCCCTCTGGCCCACCTTTGCCTGCCTCCACCCAGCCCCCAAGCCCTCTCCCTCATTCTGGGAATTCTCCGTGACTTTCCTGACTTTGACACTTTTGAAAATTGTAGGCGACATATTCTATAGAATGTCCTACAATTTAGCTTTGTCTCAGGATTTCTCATGATCAGGCTCAGATTATGTGTACTGGGCAGGAATATCACAGTAGTGATTTCTTATCTTCACAGTACACCCAATCATGTGGTACACAATCACAACCTGTCCCGTTACTGTGATGTTATCTATGGTCATCTGATTAAAATTGCATTGGACTTTCTAGTGCCTAAAAATGGTATCATTCTAGCACCAGAGTGACAGAAAAAATGTTTCCAATGTGCCATCAAGTGTTAAGGAAGAAAATCTCATAGAGTCTGTTTAAGGCAATAGTCAAAGCTAGAATAAAAGCATTATCTATTTGTACTCTGAGTAATCAAACCAAAACAAATCAAGACATGTCAAAGCAATCTAATCCAAAACCAAGCGATATTTGTTTTGGTTTTAATTGACAGTTTTAAAATATTAAAATTTATATCTTATTTATTTTTGTGGGCATCCTTACTTAAATAACATTAGTAACATAATGATACTAATTTTAAATACTGAGATCTGTAAGAGCATATCTTTAAGGGTCTACACATAACCCAAGTTTAGAGGGAAATAAAAACAATGAACTGTTAAAATCAGTGTATACATAACACACACACAAAAAAACAGAGTTTCAGAAAGGCAGAGGACCCATGGCTTTCTAGTGGCGGACCCAGGAGCCAAATCAAACCTCACAGCTCAAACCTCACTCTCCATCACCCAAAAAGCAACCTGCCACTTGTGCCAAATTCCCTCTTCTCTCCACCTGCCAAGGTTGGGTAGGTAGTAGTAATAATCATCATCTTAGTAACAACAACATGTATTGACTACACAGTGTGTACCAGGAATTAGCCAAGCATCCTGTGTGTGTCATTTCCCTCCTTCTCATAATAATCCTATGAAAGAATCCTGTAGGTCTCTCACTTTAGACAAGATTGGGCTCATTCAAGGTAGGGCCATAGGCAGCATCTCAATTTAAAATGTAAGGAAACGGAGACATAAAAATAAAAGAAATTTACCAAAGTTACATGATTCCTAAGTGGTGACATCAGTATAGGCATGCTGCTAGAATGAGTGTCCTTAACTGCCACCCCACACTGCCCCTCTGCCTGCCCTCCTGACTTCTGCTCAGGTAGTTCTTCCTGCTCTATGTTGAAATCTCATGTGTGTGCATTCACTTCTATCTCCCTCACTTGGGAATAAATTCCTCAAAGATAAGTCTTTTTTATTTTTTAACACCTGTCCAACATGATGTTGAACATAAGGAAGGAGTCAGTAAATAAAAGTGGTAACCCAAAAAACAGGAATTATCTTCTGGAGGGTGCGCCCCTTGTAGTACAGGCTTCCCCCGCTAGGTGAGTGTTCCAGGAACCCATGGGTATCAGTGTACCAGCTGGCATTGTTGTGAGAGGCTGCATTAGGCTTCCGTGAATTGTCTTTTTTGAAGATTCTTTCGACATATTTCCCCATTTCATGATGGGTGATTTATGAGTGCACCTGCTCATACCTGAGCTGAGTGTTGAGCAGTTTTTGACCAAAAAACACATGACCCTCTAGCACCACCCTCCCTATACACCAGATCTTGCCCCAAGCAACTGTCCCCCCCCACCACCACCAATGAAAAAAGTTCTCAAAGGGAAATATCCTGCCATATGGAAGAGATGAAACAAAAAACAGCAGAACAACTAAAAGACATCAAAACTGATGAGTTCAAACACTGTTTTGAGCAGGGGAAAAACCATCTCAAATAGGTGTATTGCGTCAACATGGAGAGTACCTTGAAGGTGACTGAAGTTTCAACATGTAAGAATAAATACACAATTTTTTATAAATAAATTGTTTTTGGGGTCCCCTCTTATATTGTACCTGAATTAATTGAAATCACTCAATGAAGGGGAAGAGGAAAGAATGCTTACTGGAGAAATCAAAATGAAGCTGGGCATCAGAAGTATGAAAATCTGCCCACAGTAACAAAAGATTTGGTTTGTGAAAAAATTCAAAGGGCCAGATGAAGCTTAAAATTCCTAAATCCTCTGCAGGAGATCGGTGAGGACTGAACCAGGGGATGAAAATGTTCAACTCCATAAAACAGGTACAGAAACAATGGCACTAGGAAGGAACCGATGCGAATGAGGTAGGAGATGGTGAAATAAAAGCGGAATTTAGAATTAAGGATAACAGCCAGTGTCCCATTGCCCAGAGTCAGCTTGTAGGAAGGCTGACTAGCTAGCGGGCTGCAAGGCCTCGTGGCCCTGACTCAGATTGTGTGAAGCTGTTTGAATGGCAGGGACCAAAATTACAAGATGAACAAGCCTATGGTTTTAATAGCATGAATTTGACAACATATTCAGTCAAAATATGCACTCATTATCAGTTTGGTACAGTTTTGCCTAAAATGACCTAATCGCTTGCCAAATTTACTTGAAAACTTTAAGCAAATTTGTGTGGGTACAAATATAGTCAGAAATAACCAATCAAAGATCAGATATTTATTGAATGTTTCTGTGCCTTAGTACATCTGTTAAGCAAATTGACATAACTTTAGGGGAATTTGTAGCTTGCAGCAGGTGTTTGGCTACTGACAACAAATAATTATATCACTACTAAACATTCCGTACAGCTCCTGTTTTACTTAACTGATAAAGAACACAGCAAGGATGAAAGAATATTTATTGCATTCTATTAAGACTCTGGCTCAAAAGCAGAGTTTAAAATACCCAGTCTAAATGCCCACTGACGAACGGTTGGGAAGTGTGTGCAATCCCGTTCTGCATGGTACTGCTAATGCATTGAGAGGAGGGAATGGGCTGAGTTATTAAAAGTCAGGGAGATGAAAATGAAAAAGAAAGCAGATTGAGCAAGCTGAACTGGTCCATTGAGGAACTTGCCGCAGAACGCCTGAGGTCTGGCTGTGAAAATAAAAACCTTTGGCAGTCCTGACTAAATCTAAAAACAAAATAACATAGGAAAATGCAGCTTACGTTATTAGATAGCAAAGAGACAGTTCTTCCCAAAGAGCAAAGGGGAACATTTTCTGTCTTTGAATTGCTGCACTAGCAGTTTGCAGCCTTGGGGTTAGGGCAGGGAAAATGACCACCTTGGGATTTGACCACCCAGTGAGGCTCCAGCAGCTGCAGCAGCCGATCTGAGGACCTTGTTCCGGTGGTTCCCAAGTTGGGAAAGATAGGGGTGTAATGTGAAGTTTGGTCAACCCTGGTTCGTTTTTCCTGGAGTGGAAGAATTTTTATAATTGAACAATAAATTTCAACATAATCTTTTGAGATACAGAATCATCATTGTCGCATGGACACCTACACCTGAAGTAGAAATATGAAGATTTGTTTTTGCATTTAAAGAAATGTGAGAGTGTATGTTGTTTGTCTTTTGAAAGTACCTGCCTTTGATGACAAGGTCCCTGCCTTTCTTTAAGTGTAAGGAGAGTCTAGGCATTGGCAGGGCTGGTAGCGCCTATAAATATTTGAATGATTCCCCTGGTCCTTGAATGATTGCCACCCTGTGAAAAAGAAATACTGATGCGACGAGCTCTCCCCAGAAATCCCTGAAAGGCAAAGGCTCCTCCAGAGAAGGCCGTCTGGCTCTAACATAGAGCTTTGTGTTTGTGTTTTTCAGCAGTGAAAGCAGAACGTGAAAATGCTGGGAGCAGGATGGGCCTTCATTCCCACACTGACAACTCACGAGCTGTGGGTAGGGCATGTAAGCACAACATTGTACTAGACGGAACTTTCAGCCCCTGACTCCACAAATCACACAAATGCCTGGTGGTTCTGGAGCTTAACTGTTGTAACATAGAAGCAGCTCCTCATTTATTTTTTGTTTTGATGGAATAGTAAAAAAAATCCAGTTAGCCAAATAGGCTTAGATTTCTCTTTTCTGATTTCAATGCTTAGGAGGATTAAGCAAGCACAATCTACAAGTAGTTTATAATCATCCCAAGAATATTCTTCTTAAATATAGTCAAAATAACACAATATGCTGCATTTTTACGTGCTGTTTAATTTACATTAATGACTCCCACTGCTTAATGGTTCTGCAATTTGCTTTTGGCATTAAATATTGTTTTTATGAGATTGGCCCGTGTTGATTCTTAGCCTGACCTGGCTGTCTAGCTTGCTGACAGTGAAGCAGCCCTGACTTTATTAAAAGATAATTGGGTATCCTAACTCCAAACCAAGAAACTCAATTACACAACACAGGTAGCCAGACAGCCAAATTCCCAAACTAAGATCGAAGTGAGACATGCCGTTGAAGGCTTCCCCAGCCATTGCAGATATTGCCACTCAGCAGCTACACTCTGAGACTTTGCTTTCCTAATGTGTGACAGAAATGATTTAGATTTTTCAGCTTTAAAAGCCCTGCCACATTTTTCTTCCCTTGAACCCATTCATCAATGTTTATATGCTGTGTTGAATTGGGCCCTTTCTTGCAATAAAAATAACTTCTACTCAACACTCAAGCTTTGGTTTTTTAGTTTTATTTTCTAGATCTATTTTTATTCTGCATGCTGTATAATATTCCTTTGTATCAATCTTCCAAAATCTATTTCTCTATTTACCTACTCATGGATATTTGGGGTGGTTGCCATCTTTTTTCTTATGACTATTACAAATGAGGCTGCACAGAAAACTATTGCTCTGGACTTTCTGTAAACAATGATTCAGTGATGTGATGACAAAGTCAGTCCCAACAATCAAAAAAAGTTTCTGTCAGTTAGTCAAAGACTCAGCTGACAGAAGTGTTTTAGCATCTTAAACACATACCTCTAGCCCCTTACAGATCTACAGTATCGGAATCTAAAAATATCTGTCCCGAATATTGAGCTGCCTTGTTTACAAGTGCATATGGTTGACCTCTTTTCAACTACGTAGTAAGTTTTCTCTGCAAGTTTGTTCCTTGTGAGTAAACATGTTCCCAACTCTGTGGATAACCAAGGAATTCTTGAATCGACGTGTGAGTATGGAGGAAGAGGGAAGTACAGCTCTTTGATTTACTCAAGAGTCCTTTTTAAAAGCCTCTGATTTTGATGTTTAAGAAAATTAGGCATCATCTCCAGCGCAAGCTCCTGAGCATTCTCCCTCCTGCCCTCAAATTCTTTAACAAAGCAGGTTTTTTTTAAAGTTCAGTTCCTAATCTTTGGCCCTCTCTCGTAATAAAACATACCTGAAGATGACATTTTTGATCCTAGCTTACGGACGTATTCGAATGTGGCAGATACTAGGAAAGTAGTCTTACAGCTTTGATCTCACTTACACTCCGGTCCTCAGTGACTGAGAACTCCCGCTTTCCCTCCTCCTTACCAGCGCTTTCCAGTTAGACGGTTCTCACCAATCTGAAGCAACAGAAAGGTATTTCCCTGCAGTTTATTTTGTAAGCTCTTATTATTAATAAATCTAGAAATCTTTCACACATGTTTATTAGCTATTGAAAGCCTTTGCCTACTTTCTTTAGGTTGGTTCGTCTTTCTCATATTATTTTATAGACGTTGTTTATCTTGAATAGTTATCATTTGTGATTGAAGTTGCAAATAACTTCTAACAATCCACCCCTTGTCTTTTAATTTTGATAATGGCCATTTGAATTTTCTACTTTAATGCAGTTAAATGTATCTCTTTTTTTCTTTGTGATTGTATTTATTGTGTATTTATTTAAAATTTTAAATATTTTTCTAGTAAGCTTAAAGTAAAATATATGTGCTATATATGTTAGAGAGAAAGCGACAGATCGATGAGTAGATAATTTCGTTCCAGAAAGGTCAAAACAATTGCTTCACTTAAAAAAAAAAAGAAAATGCAAGATGTTCTCAGTGGTATTTAATATATTTGATATTTCTTTTTTTTTCTTTGTCCTTTTGATAGTGAAATTAATGTTTTAAATCATATTTGCATCTATAATTAAAATAATTAAAACTTTTCGATGTTATTGACTGAGTTCTTTCTATGTGCATTCTGCTTATGTTCACTTTCACTGAGACATGTGTTACTTCTAACTTGTATTATTATACTTTACAGCAAGGGTCTTGTGTATTCTACTTTATCCTCCTCCTAAAATCGCTTTGCTGACTCCGACTCTGAAGGGGAAAAAAATAGAAGGAGAGAGGTAAAGGCAAAAAGATGTCCCTTAGGGAGTACCATTGTAGTCTGTTCTTGATGGCCTTTGAGTATGGTTAATAGTTAATTTGTGATTTGGTGGAGAACTTATTTAGGGGGTTCACTCAGGACCCATTTCCAAGGACCCATTTCTGAGGCACCATCACCTGGTTTTTGAATATGGGACATTCTGCCTGACCAGCAAGTCACGACTCCTTACTCAGCTCTTGTCTTCTGGTGTGTACCTCCTACAAGCTTCATAGCTGCAGCTGTTATCGCTTCGGACTTCCTCTTAGAACCAGGAAGCTTAGAGGGAACACATGCCCCTCTGCCCTCCAGCTCTGTAGATGGGTATGTGATGTTGGCTCTGCCACCATGGTCTGTTCTCATCGATCTCTCATCTTTAAAATGCTTTCCCAAATTCCAAGAGACACACAAGTTTAATTCCCTGGGTAGTATAAAGAGCCCATCATTTGTTACAGCCTTATATAGAGAGAGGGTCCTATGAATGAATTAAGAGGATCTATGTTTCTTATTGGGTGTACATTTTTACATAGAACTAATACTTTATTTTCTTAGCCAAATCTCTACTAAGAGTTTTTGTCTGTGACATTTCTCAATTTAAACTATAATTTTGATGTACCTATTTCTCATTATTCTAACCATTATTGCTGTACATGTTTTGGGGCTGCACTGATATTGTGCAAATTATGTAGGTAATGACTATATCTGCTTGATCTAAGAGTCCTTTTGCCAATAAGCAGTTCCCTTCTTTATTCCTACTACATTTACACCCTAATCCTTTCTTGGAGCATTACTGAAATAAATATTTCCCATTCATTCAGACTTCCTGCTTCTCCTCTTCAAATCTTTGTTCAAATGTCCCTTTACAACATGGTCTTTCCAGGTTCATGTTTTAACAAACTGTAATCTCCTACCCATCCTCCCCACTTTAATTTTCATGTAGCATTCCCATACCACTATACCACAGGATTTCTCTGTTCATTCTGTTCGTTGTTGGTCTTCCCTGACTTTCCTTCAGCAAAAGGTCAAAACCTCTCTGAGCAGGTATTTTGTCTGTTTTGTTCCCTGATGTATCACCACACCTGGAAGAGGAGCTGACACTCTGAATCCTTCCATAAATATTTGTTTACAAAATTAATAAATGAACACTTCCATATCCTTCCATTTTCAATGCTAGTCAGTTATTTGCATGTTTGTTTGAAATGCCTTCTGTATTCTGTTATGTGTTGAATGAGACTAAAAATCTGCAAATAAGATTTCCCAGGATCTCTTGCCAACTGCTCTTCCGTCAAGTTCTGTTTATAGGAGCCCTGATAGGAATTTGTAAACTAGAAGAGGGGATATGATCATCCTGCATCCTGCACCTAGCAGTCAGTCCTCAGAGACAGCAGCAGCACTAGCAGTAACTGAGCAGGAGTGGCTACAGCACAGCCACACAGGACACAATCAGGAGAAGCCACAGGGCGGTGTAGGCCATGGTTCCAGTCCCGGCTAAAGGGCAGCTCTTTCGATCCTGAACCGGATGTGACAACAGTGGCAGAGTATTGGCAGGTGTGGACTGTTGGGCTCCCAGTGCAAGAGTGTCAACAAACTTCTGGTCTCTGGATACTACCTCTTACTCTTTTTTGCTTCTGCTGCTCACCCAACACATATATCAATATAACCAATTCCCTGTATTAAATCCCCTCTGAATACTTATAATTTTATTTCTTGAAGGGCTCTTGTCTAAAACAACAACACACTGTAAAATCTTACCTTAAATCCAATTTGTGTTTCTATCTTTGATTTTTTTAGTAAAACTCACACTTACTGAAATTACTCTTATAATGGGATTTTCTTCTGTGTAATGCTTAGTGTTCTATATTAGCATATTTTCTTTATCATTTTTTATTTCTATTTTCTTACTTTATATTGAGAAAGTTAATATTGTTAGTTGGTAAAAAGTTGTATTTCATGGTTTATAAAATGCATGTAATTTTATATAAAATATCTTGAAAATCAGGATGGGTCTTATGGGGGGCACAAAAATATACCTTTCTTCCTTCCTTTCTGAATTCTTCTGGCTGGGCCAAATCAAATTAACGTGAGACAGATTAATATGAGAAAATGTCCAAAATTTATTACATGCATGAGTGCCTTAAAAATATATGAGACCTGGGGACAAGGACAAATTGAGGCTTATGTGCCAATCTAGAGCTAAAGGGAGGAAGCAAGGGTCTGGGATTTGAAGTTCTTGGTGGGCCACCCAGAAACAACGGAACACCGAGGGAAACCCATGGAACAGGCTTTGCTAGGGTTCTCCCTTTCTGCCACATTTCATATTACAATGGAGAGGTAAGGCTACCTTCCTTTAAGCAGGTTTTTCTATCTGAATCCCATTAGGCAGTTAAAGCAGGAGGGTCAAGGTTTCTTTCTGAGTTTTTTGTTTCTTAAGAACCAGCGTAAGATCAGTACCCCAAAAGACATATTTGGGGTGGCAGCACTTTGGTCTCCCTCAGTGCGCAGTCTACATGTTTTAGGGTTCCTGTAGGCCAGGCAGCAGTTGTAACCTAGTTGTCATTCCCTCAGCACGCAGGGACATCGAAAATGCCAGCGTCATAAACAGCAGAGTGGGTGTCAGCAGTGTGGAAGAAAATTCTAGAGAAAATAGTGGAGAATGGAATTATTTTAATCCCTAGGAACCAAATGATATGAAAAAAAAGGTTGATGGCAATGGTAAATTGGATATGCTTATCAACATCAACCAGCAGAGGTCTAAAGCAGGCCTGCTCAATGGGCAACGCATTGTAGTTTCACTTCCATCAATTCTTGAAATATATTGCTGTACCGGTCTTTATAGCACAGAAGGTTATTTTGCACAGAAAAACCCAAATATCAGTGATGTCAAGTTAAAAAGTCATTTAGAAGAGGTAAACTCAGTGTGAGAAAGGTTTACAAATATGTTCAGTGGTTTTATGTCGGTTCTTTCTTTTTATGTTTTTAGAGAATGATAATGTCTAAAAGACCTTCTTCCATACAAATTGTAATTCTAACTGATGAGAAAGCATTATGTCTTGATTGGCAGCCCTACTACATAGCTGGCAGTGTT
>VMDR010026244.1:0-14107 GCA_007922815.1 Macrotus californicus
AATTTCAGATAAACAGTATTTTTTTTAGTTTAAATATGTTCTAAATATTGCATGCTTATCTGAAATTTAAATTTAACTGAGTGTTCTGCATTTTTATTTGCTAAATCTGGGAGTCCTAGATAAAACTATGGTCACAAAGTTAGTATTGTCAAAGCAGGAAGTCCACTATAACCAACGGAAAAGGTGATCGTTGACGTGAACTTTGAAAAGATTCTAGTATACACTCAGATGGAATTATTGTCTTTGTCAGGACATTGAAAGAGACATAATTTCTTCCCATCCCAAATCAGGTGTGAAGCAAGTTTAAAATTGTTCGTGAACAGGCACCAATTCTGGTGTGACTCTTTAAAATATGTGGCGTACATTGAACCAGGTATTGCTAAACATTAAGCAGGCAGATTTCTTTACTGGCTACCCTCCACACCTACCAATTACTAAGGGTTAATGACTTCTTTGAGTGCAATGTTTGCTCTGGGATATTTACGAAGAACTAATCCACCATTTGAAAAACTGAGCAATGGTTTTCAGGTTGCAGCCTGAACCCTGAAAATAAATTTTGAAAGGGACATTTCAAGGGCAAAAGAGAAGAACTGTTGGCCTCTTGAACCCTTTGGAAATAGTGTCAGAAGTAAGTCAATGAATTGATGGTGGAGGACTTTGGAGGGTTTCTTAGTTCATCCTCCAGGATAGATACATATAGATCCTACTAAAGTAATACATATATATTTCCCCTAATGGCAGTTTTCAGACAGCTAAAGCTATATGTGACTACAAAGATAAATGGATAAGAAGACTATCTTTTTATCAACAGTTTTATTTAAAAATTGATTTTTAATTATAGTTAGCAATCATAGACAAATTTTAAAACAAATATGGCATTTCTTTTCAGATGTGAAGTAACAATAGTTCTATAAATTACTTTATAACTAGTATCAAGCTAGACAGAACTGGATTGGTGGCTGGTTGTGTTACTTGACAAAAATTGTGGGGTACGCATCATAGGTTTGTGCTTAACAAACGACTTCCTCATTTCACTGGGCATACTCACAGAACACCAAAAATAAATGCCCAGAGGATAAGTCAGGGCCATTGAGAATCCTGGGGAGTGGAACCTTTTCTTTAGGTGACAGAGCTGAAAACATGAGGAAATCAGTTGGAATGCTATACAATAATAGCATCACTTGATTATGTTTTAGATGGATCTATCATTTTAGAGATTCACTTATAAATTTTAGTATTTCCGAACTGAAGTAGCCTACAAGAAACATTCCTGGTGCATGCCTACAGTGCCAGGAGAAATGATTACCTAGACCTCTACTGTGGAATGAATGATACCAGTGAACATTCAGCAAGCCCCAAACTGTTTGAGCTTAAATGGAGTGAGAAACATTAAGTAGCTTAACATCATTTGTATGTTCTTCTTGGGAGAGGTGTCTGTCCAGGTCCTCTACCTATTTTTTAATTGGATTGTTTGTTTGGTGTTGAGTTATATGAGTTCTTTATATATTTTGAATATTAACCCCTTGTCAGAGCTGTTTTTACAAATATCTTCTCCTATTTAGTTGGTTGCCTTTTTGTTTTGTTGTCAGTTTTTGCTGTGCAGAAGCTTTTTAGTGTGATATCATCCTGCTCATTTTTGAATTTTTGCCTTTATTTCCCCTGCCTTTGGGGTCCAATTTACAAAATGTCCTCTATGACCGAGGCTCATAACTTTAGTATGTATGTTTTCTTCTATGTAATTTATTGTTTTAGATCTTATATTTAAGTCTTTGATCCATTTTGAAGTAATTTTTGTACTTGGGGACAAACTGTAGTTTAGTTTCATTCTATTGCACATAGCTTTCCAATTTTCCCAGCACCATTTAGTGAAGAGACTTTCTTCTCTCCATTTTGTGGTTTGACTCCCTTGTCAAAAATTGTTTCATCATATATGTGTGGCTTTATTTCTGGGCTCTCAATTCTGTTCCATTGGTCTGTGTGTCTGTTTTTTTGCCAACACCATGCTGTTTTGATTATTGTGGTTCTGTAGCATAACTTGAAGTCAGATGGTATGATACTCTCTGGCTTCGTTCTTTCTTTCTCCAGATTGCTTTGGCTATTTGGGGTCTTTTGTGGTTCCATCCAAATCTGATGATTTTTCTCTGTTTCTTTAAAAAATGACACTGGCATTTTGATAAGGATTGCATTAAATCTGTATATTGCTTTGGATAATATGGTCATTTTAACTATGTTGATTCTTCCAACCCATGAACACAGAATATCTTTCCATTTCATCGTGTCCTTTTTTATCTCTTTTAATAATGCTTTGTAGTTTCAGCATATAGGTCCTTTATGTCCTTTTTTAAGTTCAATTCTAGGCATTTTTATTCTTTTGGTTGCAGTAGCAAAAGGAATTTTTTTGCATTTCTTTTTCTGGAGTTTCATTGTTAATGTATAGGAAAGCACTGGATTTTTGTACATTGATTTTGGTGATGGAAGATGATTTGACTTTGAGTGGTAATGACACAATGCAATATAAAGCTCATGTATTATAGAAATGTACCTTTGAAACCCATATGATCCTACTAACCAGTGTCACCCCAGTGGATTTAATAAAGAAAAGGAGCTTAACACTTAACTACAACTGTAACACTGAAGACCAGTGAGCCCTGACATGGTTTCTAAGGGTAGTGCTAGACATTATAAATTTTTATGAAACAAACATATTTGGAAAGGAGTAAATCACTTATATCTAAGAAAATTAACTCATGTGTGATGTTAGAAGAGTGCATCAAAGTGTGGATTGATAATAACACACTTAATTAAGGAGGGACATGCCCAAGACTGTTATGGAAGTTTCTTGGGAAAAGTCTTACCTGAGTTTGAACTTCAGGGACTCTGCTACATGTGTGCTGTTTTCAGTTTACTAGAGCAGAGAGATCAATGAATTATGCTCATATTTGGGATCAAGTTGTTGTTTGTTCCCCATAAGTTATCTGTAGTGCTCTGTGGGGAATGAATAACACATACCCATTTCCTGCATAAAACTCCTTTCTCTAGGAATTGAGCTTACTGAGCATTCCGTATGTAAGTTCCTTACACCATTGAAGTGGAGATGTGTTGATGTGTTGACCAGATAAAACAGAAAAGAAAAGTCTAATGGGATCTTGCCACAGGCAGCATAGGGGAGCAAATCATGAATACATTTACTATTGACTCTCTAGTGTTTGTCCCCCAAAAGATACAAAACAGATCAGAATACTCCTGCCATTTGCTAGAATGGTATCAAGGTCAGGGACACGGTGATTGTTTGCCCCTCATCACAAGGAAGCAATGCCAGCTCCACTCAGACAAGTGAAATGTCTGACCTTTCGACAGAGGATTGAATGTAAGATAGAAACTAGATAAACAGTCTGGATATTGCATGTGATACAGAGTAAAAGTTCTTGTAAAACACTTTCACCGGTTTTCGTTACCTTGTTCCTCAAGTGTTTGATGCATGGCCATTATATAAACAAAATCCACTCCAGTGCTGACAGGGTCTCTAATTTGGGCAGATAAAACAATATCCTCTGATCAAATGAAGAAGAATGGCATTGCCAACTTGCGTCATGGGAACCCAGTTAGCTGACAGCGCGTCAGGGAAAACACGAGCCCTGCAGACAGGGTTTAGTGGTCCTTCTTGCCTTACCTCTTTATGAAACAGAGAAGATGAGAAGGGAGAAAGGAATTGCCATTAGAGTCTGGGCCAGGGAAACGTGCATACTGGCTTTAGCGCAATGTACAA
This sequence comes from Macrotus californicus, assembly GCA_007922815.1. NCBI lineage: Eukaryota > Metazoa > Chordata > Mammalia > Chiroptera > Phyllostomidae > Macrotus > Macrotus californicus. Next base: position 3,767 of record VMDR010026244.1, read on the forward strand.
TAGCTTCTCAGCCTGTAACTCCTTTGAACATGCCATGTATCCCCCAAAGCATGAAGGACTAAAGGAGCCAGGGATGCTGTTATTCAGAATGGAAAGTTCATGGGCAGCAGAACGTTTTCAAGGAGGAGCTTACTGGAGAAATTTTTAGACAGCATAGAGATACTGTATTTGGCTGTGTATGATGCACACTTTTTTGCCCAAATTTTTGAGGGAAAAATACGGATGCAGTTTATACATGGGTAGTACCTGAAATACCTTGTCTCTGTTCTTGCATTTTATAATTATTTATTATGTAAAATTTCTTGTACCATAATATGTTAAAAAATAAATGCTAAAATTCCTTTATAATACAAAAAGAAGTATCTAAATAAAGAGAATTGAATTAAAAAATGAAAACAAAAGACTTTTTTTCTGAAAGTTTGGGCCAAAAAATGTAGGTGCACTTTATGCATGGCAAAATACAGGTATCTCTCCTTTGCCCAAGTCCACTGAAACAGCTATGCTCTACCATGGCAGACAGAGGAACCGTCTGCGTGGCCCAGAAACTTGCAGCTCTGGGGGTTGATGTCTCTGGGAACAACTAAAAAGACTGCCAGCGTCTCCGCTTTCCAGCAAGGATGTTTTTTTTTCCTGTGAGGTTTATGTAGATATTGAAATCTTTATTCCCAGGAGTGAATGACAGGTGGATTTGTGGATTCTGGCGTTGACTCACCAATAGGACATACTCACCAGAAATGTACTTCTGAGGGGCGGAGAAATCCCACTGGAGACGCTTTCTCTGCAAAGAAGAATCAAACACAAAGGCCTGACCCAGTCACAAAATGCCGGTCCTTACAGGGTGCATGTGCCTCTTGAATTTGAACTAAGGCTCATAGTAGAACCTAAAAGGGAGGGACTGAGAACTGAGAAGACATCCGAAAAGCCTGTTTGTAGTAAGACCTAAGTCAGCCACGAGAGAGTAATGTGGGCCTCCATCAGTAAACCTCTAATGGAACGTCGCAGAAAAATAAATGGTGAAATGCCTTTGCCCTCAACCACAGACTGTCAAACAGATTTGGCCCACTGGAGGCCCCATTTCCATCTGTAAAATAGTGATAATAATACCAGGATATTATGTTATGAAGGGTTATGTGCTATGCAATGTTAGTTGGTAGATAATATTAGGAGTGGAAAGAGTATTAGAGACTACATATTGAATAAATAAACAAGGAAGGAAGGAAGGAAGGAAGGAAGGAAACTAATAACTAGAATGAGCAACCTCTGTAAGATCATAAATACTGTTTGTAAGAAATTCATCAGTAGAGTTCAGTTTTGTTTACTCCCACGTCCAGTATTTTTCAATATGCCTTCCAGCTTATTACATCTACAATTTACTTTAAAATACTCTGGCACAGGCAATGAGATATTATGTATATGCTAAGTAGTTTAAGCTTTAGCTTTAGCTCCTCACTGTGAATCCACACTGCACAGATAATAGCTAGCATTATGTGAAAAAGTCTGTATTTTACATAAGCTACTACATGGTATCGGTATCTTGGGCAACGCCTTTTGTTATATGCAAATTAGACTCGTGAATGGTAGGAACATTTTTATGGGTGAAATTACTTATTTTGTAATTAGAATGGTAAATGATAAAAATAGTTGCTCATGGGTGATTTTGAAAGGTGTTCAAAGTATTTAGATTGATCAAAAAATTCAGAGCCACTCTCCACCTTGCAAAAACAGAGCATACAAATTCAACGAGATCAGGAGTTTTTACATTAAGGATGGTGCTTGAGACTATATAGCCCTGCCATTGGTTTAAGAGAATGGATGGCTGACCAATGATGAAATGAGTAACAGAATCTTAGCTCTGGAAGGATGGCTTGTGTGTTGTGAGTGGACCTTTTTGTTGAGGTAGTAGTCACAGCATCAAAGAAGAATGTAGGGACTATAAGCTTGCAGAACTGGGGAATGAATGATTTCTGTTTGCTTACAATAACAGTATAAAGTTTAAAAAACAAACAAACATTGTTTTTGAGGCAAAATTTGGTCCCTGGCTGGTTTTCAATGTCCTGCTGTTTGTAAGGGTGCGGAGGGAGCATCACAGGGCCTCAAATACATTTAGTGGCTCTTATTGTCTCCAAAAGACTTAAGACTGAGGCACAGCCCAATGGGCTTGAGTCAGTTCCCAACGTTTAGGAGTTACAACTTCTAGTGAGTCTTTGAAGCTGATAAGAGGAGAGAGATTTGGAGGAAGGGATTGAGTTTTGCCGCAGTTTAGTCCAGGGTCTGAAGGCAGTCTCCTGCTGCACGCCCTCCCATGGTGCTGCGGAGCTCACACAGAGAAAGTTATCTTTTTTCAACAAATAAACAGAGTTGGAGATGGGAAATCTAAGGGAAGTGACTCAGAAAAAATACACGTTATTAAATGAGGATGTGGATTTGAAGAGATAACAGTAATGCTTTTTTGAAGCCCCTTTGAGCAGCTCCTTTTTGGGGGGCAGAGTATCGACACCCGGGAGAGTGGCATTGCACAGATAATGCTGCCAAAAGCGCATCAGGAGCTTAGATGCGGTCGGAGCAGAGATTCACAGAGTTGAATTAATGAGAACATCTTGTATTAAATCATTTGACAACCTGGATGCTATTTGCCATGGAAATATAATTTAATATACATTTGATATGCTATAAAATGCTCACCTGCAGAATGAGTGTATACACTGTGAATGTATATGTGCATGTGCATATGTGTGTCTTTCTCAGACTAATTTTCCATGAGGATACATGTGATTAGAAGGACACACCTTAGACATTTAGTAGAGATGGCAGGACCATTAGAGGGCTCCTGCAAGTGGCACCTGGCAATGTCCTGAAGAATTCTTACAAATGGGGAGGGCGGTGGGGCTCCTGTAGGGCTGTAGTGGGCTGTCAAAAAACTTTAACCCACTTCTTCCCATCCACCTGCCTATCTGTACACTGTTGCCCGATTCATTTTCTTCAGTCTCCAAATTTGTCATATCCCTCACCAATTTCCAACCTTTCAACAGCTACCTATGTCTCACAGATGAAATCCACATACCTTCACCTGCAAGTTCAGACCTGACTAGGTGCAGCATTCAGAAACCCTTCATTCTGAATAAGGTGGGAATTTTGGTCTTTGCTGCAAACCCCTTAAAGCTTGACTGTGCTTTTCTCAAGACACTTCTCTAAGTAGTTCTAGAAGAAGAAAATGAGAAAATAAAACAAACCTTCCTATTCATAAGAAAAGACAGCTTGCTCACAAGCTCTGTGGAAGCATTCATAAGAAATTTACATAATAACATGAATTCCAAGTATCTCAGCATGTGATTACATTCGATAAGAGCAGTTAGCTCCACATAGATTCAGGTGGCTCTCCCACTGCCCATTCTCAGTTGAGGAAAATCTCCCTTTACCTCAAATGGAAGGAGGGTATTCTAGGATCAGAAACTTGTATCAGATGCTAACACAGTGACATTGTAACATGTTCTTCCTAAAATGATCAATTACTCAGGCTTGAGTATTGTCAATGGAATGGGAAACTTCTAAAGAAAGCTGAGGGGGGTGGAGGGATTAAGCAAAAAAAGAAAAAAAGAGATAGAACTCATGGACAAGGACAACAGTGTGGCAATTGCCAGAGTTAGAGGGTGGAGGGAGGTGGAGGGGGGAGGCGGGGACAAATGGCGATGGACAGAGACTTGACTTGGTGTGGTGCACACAATACAGTGTATAGGTGATATGTGGTAGAACTGTGTACCTGAAACCTGTGTAATTTTGTTAACCAGGGTCACCCCAATACATTCAATTTAAAAAAGAAAGCCGAGGGAGGGGAATGAGCCAGGAATGGAGGGGACAGGGATCTGAGCAGCCCCAAATGGAAACGAACCTGGTGCCACACCCCTGTGGGCTGTGCCAGCCGTCCATCTGTGGCCAGACTGACGTCATGTAGGGTAAAAAATCTGTACTCTGAAATGTGTGCCTGTCAAGGTTTGATCTTCCTTCCTTTTCTCATTCGAAATGGACTAAAACCTCAGATTGAGATGGCAGTGATGTTTGCTTTATCTCAGATGCTATGTTGGGGAATAGACCATTTATGGAGGCTCATTATGGAGGGAGCACCATAAAGGGCAGCTTAGGACCCAAAATGAGTTTGGAAAGTGGAGGTAGAAACAAACAAACAGCAAAGCCCATCCTTTACATCCCAACAAAGGGATTTGCATGGTTAGCATCATGCAGCTCAGCAGAGGCGTGCTGACACACCCTGTGTGAATTTTCTCTGTCTTTATCCAATACATCCATTTACTTCCTAAACCCTAGGTCGGCCTCACATCCCTCTTCGTCCACCCCCACCCTCCTCCATAGGAGCCTCTGTAAGCATCAGACACTCCATGTTCTCCAGACCACGGTGGAGGTGGGGACCAAGAGAGGAATGTGCTCAGAGGAGGAAGACACATCCACTCTCATCTGACCCCACTTCTCAGGCCCTTTGCTGTGGCATTCTTGGTGGCAAGATTGGGAAGGGGACAATTGGGTGATAGGTGCAACTTTTGCATTGGAGAAGTAAGAGGGCGGAGGCCAGAGGGGGAGAGCAGGTGTTAGCCATTTGGGGAGAGTTTGAAGGTTGTTCCTTTTTGTTCGGTTTAGTTTACCAGATTAGGGATGAAGATAAGGACTTGAGGCAAAGACTGGCCCAAGAATGAATCTTCCTTTGGCTAGAGAATCAACTACTGAAACCTCTTATAAGGGTGTCAAGCCTTCCTTTAACCCATCACTAAGGAGGGGGTGTTGCTAATTTTGTGGATCCTAAGATTACAGGACACTGAGTGGATCATGTTTTCTAGCGGGTGAAGGTACTCATTCTTCTCTTTCCTGCTCTGTTACACTTACTCCAGAGAGAAAATATGGTCTTCTCTCCTTCCCCTCCCCCTCCTCCTCCTTCTGTGTCTCTCTCTCTTTCTCTTTCTCTCCCTACCCCTCTGGCTGGCAGAAGAAGCGTAACAGTGGAAAATTATAATATACAATGACAAATAATGTGGTACACTGCTTTGGAATTTCATGGATCAGTAACATTTTCAGGAACTTACATAATCTTGCTGATAATATTTTCCCAGTTATATATATATATAAATATATATAAATATAAATATATATATATATATATATATATATATATACACACACACACACACACACACACACACACACAGGTATGTCCATGCAAGCCACCTATTATCAGCATAATTTGGTAACCTCAAGTTCATTTTAACATCAAAAATGTAATAAAATAAGCTCAGTTTTTAAAAGTAGTTAATATGGCTTTAAATAAATCTTATGTATCAGATTTCTCCTGGCCAGGTGAAGACTTCATCATTTGTTAAGTTGAGGGCCTGGAAGGGAAAGCTTACCATTCGTGATGGGAAGAGTCAGAGCGGATTCTTTCTCACAGCGCTCAAAAGAAACTGTGGTCTTAAACCTCCAGCCTCCAGAACTGTGAGCCATACGTTTCTGTTGTTTAGTCCGCCAGCTTGCTGTACACACTGTTACAGCAGCACCAGCTAGCAAACGGATGCAAGGTGGGAGACTACATCCCTCCAAATTAATATAACTTGGCCAGAAGCAAAAGTTGATAATAATTTCTCATTCAGAACACACAGATACTTGGATTTAGTAAACACACATAATTTATATTATAACTGATAAATGTGAGCAGATTCAATTTTAGAAAAAAGCCATGTTGAGGGTCAGTAATTCTCTTGTTTTATAAAGCATTCAAAGGATTCTGTCTGAAAAGTGTGATGATAGGGAGGGTAGAAATAGCAGAGAATTTCTCCAAAATGTGAGGGGGAAAAAAAGAGGTAATTGGTGTGTCCATTAGAATAGAGATTTCAGGGAAGATACAAAATCATGAAATCAGAAAATACAAACAAGTTATTGCCAGAGAAATCCAGAATCATGGATCAGGCAGTAACCTACCTTCAGAGATAGGATGGTCAGCATCTCCCCACTACTGAGTGGTGCTCCGTGGAGTCCTGTCTCTAGGGACTGTGGCAGACCAAAATCCACAAAAGGAAGATGAGACCGGTAAATACAAAGAAGTTACCTACAGGATTGTTTCCATAATGCTTATTTGCAATTGTTTCCTTTCAAAGATGATTGCTCATACTATATAGGACTTTTCTAGGTGGTTTATATGTGAGGTTTAAAGAACTGACCAGGGAAATTAAATAAAATGGGCCAAGTTTAAAGTATTCTGCAGCCAAGTCTTTTGGGATAGTATAGCGAATATTTCATGAAGAGAAAAGCACTCTGAAATTAACCATTTTATCCATCATAATTCCAAGATTAATATTTCATATCCTCCTTGCTCTCATGCCTACTGTGGCCCATGACTGATTAACCCAAGACCAGCCTTTGGCTGTCTTTTGTTTTCCCATGTTCTTGATATTTATCTAATAGGATATTAAGAATATGTCGACTAGCTAAATTTAAAGAAAAAATAATAACTTCACCTTGCCCAATAGATGCATTGCATTTAAATCTCTACCTCAGAATTTTTAGAACTACAGTTTTAACTCCCTGAAAAGACCAACTTTGTAGGCAGAAAATGATAAGCCCTTGGAAACATTAATTTTAGCTTCCTTATGTTTCAGCTAATTGGGGCAAATGACCCAAGTGTAGAATTTGTTGGCAGCATAGGTTTTATTTAATACAAAACCTTTCTTATCTGTAGAGAACAGCAAAGAGAGCCTTTGGCACACACATTTGTCTATGAAGCAATAGTATTTTCACTGGCTTTGCCCTTTGGGGAGAAGAAAGCCGAACAAAGCATCAGCATCTTGAATTTTGAATAGATACATACTCAGCTGCAGTTGTAGGTTACCTACAGGCTATGTGTCTCTAATTATTTTCCTTTGTAAATTCTAATTTGTCTTCTGAGATTTCAGAAAAGTGGGGATTAGTGAATATTTTCAGGGAAGGAGACCAGGCACACTTTCTTAGCCTCTTTCCTTGACATCTCACATAATATTACAGCGTTTTCTCATATTTTCTGGCTAATTTAATCTAGTAATTTTTATTAAGGCCTAAATCCCCTAGAGAAATCTACAGATAATAGGTTGGAGCTTTCTCTACTTTGTTTTAAAAAAAGCCATTTTCATGATTCATTGTTACTCTTGGGCATTTTTTTTCTCTTGAATTTAGTTAGTTTGGTGTTTAGCTTTTAAGTTTTGTGAATCTCCAAGGGAATGAATGGATTACATTCCCACTCCAAAAATATTTATTAAGTGCCTATATGTACCAGACATGTAACAAACCTTGGGAATACCAGGATAAATAGACACAATTCGTTCCCTCAGGGAGTGTTCATCCTGGCTGGGATGACAGATATGTTTACCATTACCATAACGGACTCAGTGAGGGCTGCCCATGAGGTGTGGACAGCCACCGTGGGATCCCAGAGAAAGAAACAGTTCTTCCTCATAGCCTTTGTGTTCCGCTTCACCGTGACTTAACAGCAACAACAAAGTGAAATCTCATGCGAGTTATGAACTTGAATGTAAGAGACAGCTTCTGGGACACTGAGCTGGCTGTCTGTAATTGCCTTAGTGAAGGTACCCTGAGTTTGATTTGTCTGTGGTCAGAAGACAGCATCAGCTCAGCCCAGAAGGCCCTCACAGAGCAGGTGCAGCACAAACCTGAAGTCAGCTTCATTCGAGGTGAAACACTTTGTTCTGCACACGTCCTTACACCGTAATAACCTCATACACCTTCAGAAAATTTATTATTGGGGCATTATCAGTGTTGCTCTGGGAAGAAGTACTATGAGTTTTGAAGGGAATGAGATATCACAATTGATGACAAATGACTAGAGAGATTTTAATCTACATTATTTGTTTCTTATGTACCCTTCTGAGATGACTACATGGGTCAAAATGCATGGGCGCCAACGTTTTCTCTTTTCCTTTCCTTTTTTGTTTGCATATTTTCAGGTTTATTGTGTTTTATTTTTTTAAAGGAAGAGACAGGAAAGAAAAACATGGCTGGCTTGTGAATTTTGGTTCTTAAAGCTATTTCCGTGTACTACATTTAATTTACTTAAATGTATCTAATTAAGGTTTAAAATAACAGGGTAATTTGTTCTGTAATGGTGTAGGATTTATTGTTGAATGGCGGTTTACTGAGCCCAGGGAGCCGTTGGAGTCATGATTCAGGGTGCAGAGGCCTTTTGTGTGAACAAACAACAGTTCTCAGAGCCTTAGAAACGATGGTTGGTGTTGCTGTAGTTGTTACACAAGGACTTTCTAAGAATTCATTGTCTAGGACTTCATCAGGGATTCCCAACTTCTAGGATCAAGAGAAAGAGTAAGGACTACTGCTCCTGCAATTGTTATAAAATGATTTGTTTTGGCAGCATTATTAATTTGCACTGTTTAATTTTAAATGTTTTGGAATCCGCAGACCAATTGCCATAGTACAAAGAGCTCCTGTGTGCCCTTCACATGGCTGCCCAACTGGTCACTGGCGCCACATCTGCCCTACCATTGTTCTCTCTCATCTCCATTGTCGACTGTGCCATTTGAGAGTGAATGAGACAGTGCGTTAGGGGCAAGATCAGCTGACACTGCTAGTCAGAATCTGTTAACAAGAGCCAGTTGCTAGACACAAGGCCAGTTATACATCTAGCTTAGAGAATGATTGTGAAACATGAATACTGAGGAATTCACTAGATTCTTATACCCTATGCAACAATGCAAACAGTCTCAATAATACTTTAGACAATCCATGTATTTTGACTACTATTAATTTCACTAACAAAACCTCGAGGTGTTACATACTTTATGCTAATTAAAAATCACTGATTTTACGAGTTCAAGTTTTAATCATTTTAATATTTGTTATGCTAACTAACTTGTATAGCAAATGTATGTTATTAAGTCTGACATGCCAGATGGCTGAGTGTTAAGATAAATATTTATCAGAAGCCAGGTGTGAGGATATGTATCATACTTTGTGATCAGTAATTAAATCAACTGACCACCCTGGTATATAATAGATCAAAATTTATCCTGCCCTCACTCCTTCACACATTTACACTGTTCACGATGCTGAAGTTTTTAAAAGAAATTGTGGACATCACAATAGTCCATTCCTAAATATTCATGTGCTTTATCAAAAACTAAAAGTATCTTTGTACATAGCTACAAAATATAATAACCAATAAAATGTTCTCTTCTGTCCAAATATGTCCTTTGATCTTTTTGTGTTTGTCATGATCCAAACCCAAACCACACATTACCTCTGGTTGTTATATCCCTGAAATTTCTTTCAATTTTCAAGTCATCTTTGCAAAAGCATTCAACCGACTGACCTGTAAGTTGCTCATTTGGAATTCTGGGATTACTTACTTGTGGTATCATTTAATTCTTTTCTTTTATCCCTATAACACCGAAAGATTAGAAGTTAATTGTACATATTCAAGTAAGTACAAGTTAATACATTGTTCCAAAAGACATCAGCGGCAATTTTCTGTAGCGCACACTGATCTCTCTCAGTGTGAGGATCATGGTGGACCAGTGACTTTTCATGGACTCAGTCAATATTACCACCATTATCTTTTTTTTTTCCACCGTTATCTTTTTGATGTTCACATTGTCAGAACTTTCATGCGGAGAGCCCCCCCCCACTTTAAACTGTCACCTTTTTGTTCTTCTGAAATGGTCACAATCTTTGAAAACTCCCCTTTTTCTGCAAAATATATCCCATTCTCCCCTTTGCCATCTCTGCTTCACACATGGAAATTATCCATTTTCCCAAGGAAACGGGTTCTTTTAGTTAAAATTGTATTAGAAAAAAGTTGTTGATTCTTGGTGGTATATATCAGATGCACATTCTAGCAATAACCTGGTTTCTTGACAGTTTTGTTGAAAAATATATTTATATATGTGTGTGTGTGTGTATAATTTTTAAAATCCTGAGTTCAAACTGGTAATTCTAGCTGTAATATTTCTGTATGGGCATAGAGAGGGAGTGGGCTGCTTTTAGAATAGGGTCTTCGGAGAAGGCCTTGTGGTAAAAACGACAAGAAGAAAGTGAAGACGAGCTAAGCAAACATCCGAGAAAAGGTGTTCTGCTCAGAGGAAGCAGCAAACACAAAAACTTTGTGGCAGGAGTTTGCTCAGTGTGAGGAACAGTGGCGAACCTCGTGTGACCCGAGTGAGAGCAAATGAAGCAGAGGAAGAGGAGAGGGGATGAGGTCCTCAGGGTGTAGAGGGCTGGGAGCAGGTGTGTCCACACACACACACACACACACACACACACACAAGAGGAGAGGGGATGAGGTCC
>VMDR010026245.1:0-14101 GCA_007922815.1 Macrotus californicus
TTTGTAATTTATAGCAGGATCTACGGAGATGCAAAATCTCACAAGAAACCATACTTACTCTCCTGTGTATTACTTGAATAAAAGTAAGTGAAGAGTGTTCTATGGGATAAATTTTGTAGGAGTAATCTTTTTGTTAGAAATTTATTTTCAAATAGGCTAACTATTATTTGAATGTTCTTATGTATTGTAATTTTAATAGCTACTCTCTATAAGTAAGGAATGTGGGAATTTATTTTTGTAAAGAAAAGCATCACGGGGCTTTCTTTGAAAAAGCACCTACAAACTGACTAGCATGGCCAAGGCATTATGTGTACATACCAGCTCACTGCTTCTTAAACTGTCTGCAGTGAAGGATCAGTTTATTTTATATTATTTTCATTTTCTTTCTGACATGCACAAATACTTTGGGAAAATACAATAAAAGTGAATAATTAGAAAAACTTTGAAAAACAGAAATTAGTCCATTTTAAAACAAGTATTAGATTTAACAGTGGGGCTAACTCGTTATGTGCTTACATGTGACAGCAACGCCAAATTGAGATAAAAGCCTTGACTTATGTGCCTCAGTTGGTTGGAGTGTTGTCCTGTAAACCAAAAGGTTGCTGGTTCGATTCCCAGTCAAGGCACAAACCTAGGTTGCAGGTTGGATCCCAGGTCCAGGTATGTATGGGAGGCAACAGATCGATGCTTCTCTCTCTGTCTCTCTCCCTCTTTCTCTTTTCTCTCTAAAAAGCAATGAGAAATATTCTCAGGTGAGGGTAAATAAATAAAAATTTTAAAAATTGCAATAAAAGTTTCTAAATGCTTACTCTCCATTTTATCACACAGTGCATGAACTAACGCAGGCACATGGGCTGCACTTTGAGTAGCTCTGTACTAGAGGAAGCACAGAGAAGAGTAGCACGAACCCCTGCTCATCTAAAGTTTACAAGTCATTGTGGATACAAAAATGTAAACATACATTTGTTGTGCAATGTTAGTATAGCAGATATAGCAGACTCTGGGCCTGGTTTCTAGGGTATGGAATGATCTGGTACTGACTGCTCTCCCCTTGCTTTGGCTGCAGCTCCCAAACCATACTGCCTCTCAAGAACACAGTTCCTATGTAAAGTACAGCATAGGGGATAGAGTCACTAATATTGTAATAACTATGTATGGCGCCAGGTGGGTACTAGACTTACTGGGATGATCACTTTATAAGGTATGTAAATGTTTAATCACTATGTTGTATGTACATCTGAAATGAATATTGTATGTCTATTGTACTTGAAAAATAAACTAAAAAATATAAATGAAAAAAGTTTACTTTTTAATCATTTTTTTATTGTTATCTATCACAGTTGTCCCAACTTTTTCCCCCTTTGCCCTCCTCTGCCCATCCTGGCCCCCAAACCAGCTCTGTAATGACCCACGTACAAGAACACAGTTTCTAATGCATAGCCTTTATGATAATTCTAGAGGTAAGGATGGAGGTGAGGATGGTTGTTGCTCATGAGATGCTGCTTTTGAAATTCCCTAAGACTTAGGACCATGGGTGGGACTTGGGAAGTGGGATGGGAGAGGTAGCCGAAAGTATGAGTTGCTACCTGTGGTGGTAGCTGTTAATTTTCTCCCATATGTTTCTGGGAACTCAGGGAGCTCTAGGGATGAGAAAGGACTCTGATGATGTGAGGGGTAAATGGAGATGAACTGTTTACTTATTGGGGACCCAGGCTCCACAGCATAGAGACCCAGAAAAGCTTAGTAAAATTACTTATAGGTTCTACACACCATACACCAGAATAAATATATCACAGTACCTAAACCAGTGTGTTTTTTGGTCCCCCATAATTTAAAGCAAAACAAAGTATGTGTAGATTACCATGTGCTACACAAAGCCACATCTCAGGTATCAGTAGCCTTTAGATTTAAAGCTACCATACTTTCGCCCTAGCCAGTGTGTCTCAGTTGGAGCCTCGTCCCATAAACCAAAAGGTCACAGGTTTGATTCCTGATCAACGTGCATGCCTGTGGTGTGGGTTCAGTCCCTGGTCAGTGCCCCTACAGGAGGCAACTGATTAAGGTTTCTCTCACATCTCTCTCTCTGTCTCTCTCTCTTTCTCTTCTTATCTGTCTAGAATAAAAAACAAGAAAATTTCCTTTAAAACATAAAAATAAAGCTGCTGTACTCTCAATCAGCAAACTACAAAACCCTTACATTTCTAAGGAAAGCCAAATATCTTCTGCAAGAGACACAAAATGTGTATACATAATGTATATCTGCCCAATCAAAAAAAAAATCAGTGGACTACGTGTATGAAGAGCTGTGTTATAAATCTAGATCAATATGCTTTACACAAATGAAGACAGAATAGCATAGATTTTTATTTGTAGTAATCAACATGAAGCCACAAATAAAAAAAAGTTCAATGTTTTTTTCAAGTCTTGGACTCTAACTTACAAAAACCTCAGTATATTTTGTGGATTTAATGGGGGCAAATCATAGTCCCTGGTCTGAGGAGAGGCTATATATCCACAACTCATAATGTAAGCATCTCAGCCCGGCCTATTAATTTTCCATACACATGGAGCCAAATTCTGCCTGGGATTATTATGCAATTTTCAAAATGGCTTTAAGTCTTTCAACTTACAAAGTTACCATTTACATTGCACTGGACTGCTGGCTGGGATGAATGAATGAGCACTCTTTCAAAAGGACCATAATTCATTCTCTGATCATAGCTTATACATTTGGGAGAATTGGGATCAGTGTGCCTGGCACGTCCCCTCCCCTCTGCCCCACAAAGGAGTCATACACTGCAAGAGAAGGGGAGACAAAGTGGCTGTGTGCCATAGAGAGCAGAGGTGTGGCTAGGGAGGTGTTGACTGTGAGCAGCACCAGTTTAACATATAAGCAACTGTCTACATGATGTGATTTCAGGTGCACCAAAAAAGGCCTCATTGCCCTTCAGTTTAAACACTCCCTTCCCACTGGCAAATGCCTGGAATTCCACAGTTTTTAGAGTTCTGTTCCTTTGGTTTAAAGCTTTGATCCCTGTTAAAATCCTTGTACCCCTGGGTGGGCAGCCCCATTATACCCTATCAAACATATACACTCTAAGCATATGAGTTTTAAATTTTCTTTTCTGAAAGCAGGTTTTGAGGATAGGGTGAAGGGAAGAAGACAGTGTGTACCTGAGGGGGATGGGAACAGGAGAGCATCACCTGGGGGGGGGTTCGAAGGGAACTGGGCTCAAGATGAACCATGTGTGTGTGTGTGTGTGGCCATGTGTATGGCCTTGTATGAGCCCCTCCTATGGCATCAGCTGTTGAACACCCTTTCTTAACCCTGTCCCAGAAACGTTGATTTATGCTGCTTTTGGAGCCATGGAATCAGACTCTCCTCCCAACTACAGCAAGATAATAGCTGCTGGCTACAGCTGGGAATTCTCGAATTCTTTTAAGCTGGAGACTCGAAACGAAAGGTGAAGAAAAGTTCTTCTGGGTCTGCTGTGCTACGTAGCGTTCCTTTGAGGTCCAGAGAGAAAAAAATGGGGCCCAACAATATTTTCTAAATGTTTCCCACTGGGCCTGAAAGCAAAGAACCATGAATTGTAGAAAGCGCACACTGGCTCGATCAGCACATCCTTTTGTGTTTCTAGACTGATTGTTTCTCTTTGTCTCTTCTAGCTAAAGAGTAAGGATGAGTCATTGGCCTGACTTCTAACATGAGGAAGGGAGCCCTAAAACGTAAGATGGTTGTTTTGTGAAAGAGAAAAAGCAGTCTTAATTCATAGTCACCCATCTGGGCAGTATACAGTATATACAATGTAACAAGCAGATTTTATGCTTTGGTTAAAGGACTGGAATTTTAGTCAGTAAAATTACATGTCACTGTGGAGGCAGAGTGGACAGCTGCCCACGGTGTTCCTGTGAGCTCTCTTGAGCAAAAGCCTATTCCTCAGTGCATTTGCCAGTGCCTGAAATTCCACTGTTAGGGTCATTGCTCGTGGGCTGGAAGGCTAGAAAGAGTTTCAGAGGCACTTATAAAAATGGAACCATTCCTTAAAGCTAGCAAGTTTTATTAACTCCTACCTTAGATTGGCTTTAAAACCTTCAAGTAGCTAGGAGGGGTAGAAAAAGCTTTTAGGCCAAAGAAATATTTCATAAAACCCAAGGGCCAGTTTGACTATAAACTAGCCCAAATCCTAGTCATTCAAATACCACCCCCCATAAGTTTTGTCATGTCTGCATATTCCCAGTGCTATTTAATATTTTTCTTTAAGTCAGCTCACATTTTTACTGAAATAAATTTATCACAGCACTATCTACTTAGCTTTGTCCTACTGGAATCATGGGTTGGATGCCATATGTATAAATTTTTTTTCTAATCCACATTCAAATAGATATTTATTAAAATAAAACTCAAAGACCTCACTGGCCTGCATATTGCCAGGGATCCGCACACTTCACTTTGAGAAGCGCTGACCTGGCTCATTACAAAGTGTATTAAACATAAAAGTACATATTAAAAATAAGTCACAATCCCTCTTTTCAAGGTACTCAGTGCCCAGTAGTTGAAAACAACTGTTGCCTTTGTAGTTAGTTGCATGAGCTCTGGAAGATCATGAATTTATGGGAGGTCATGTCTTCCTCTGCGGGGTCATGAAATTCAATCAATGCTTGCCTTCCAATCTGCCCTTTGGTCACAGGGCTCCACAGGTGGAACATATCAAACTCACCAGCCAAATTATGACTCTTAATTGGTGTTTCTTTTAAAGTGGATATGTCATTTGTCAAATGTTCAATGCAGGAGCAGGCCTAGCCCCAGGCAAAATTATGAAGTAGGAGAAGAATGCCAGATACATAGGCGGCACTCAAATGTTTGTTGAAAAAAGAATGAATGAGCCCCCTCCGTCCTTGACTCCTTCTCTCCCATCCCCCAATCCACCAGGTCACTATGCCTTTTTAACTCTATCTCCAAAATATTGCTGGTAATTTTTTCTCCTTTCAGATCTCCTCTGCCACAGTCCTTTCTCATTTTTTGTCTGGATTATTTTCATAGCCTCTAAGCTGGCTTTCAACCTTCTTCCTTCCTCAAGCCATTCTCCACAATGTTGCTGGAGAGATCTTTTCATAAGGCAAATATGATCATGTCACTCGTCTATTTAAAATTTCCCTAACTGGCTCCCCAGGCTCCTTCACATGGCCCTTGCTTACCTACCTCTGTGGCTTTAGCTGTTCTAACTCCCCAGCCTGAAACCTGGCACTCTCCAACTGGGCCATGTCAGGCTCTCTCCTCTCAGTCTTTGTTCATGCTGCTTCTTTTCCCTTGGCAGTCCTCCTTCCATCTTCTTTTCTCAGCTCCATCTCCTGCTGGACTTTCAAGCCTGAATTTAGGGCACCATCTCTTCTGGGAAGCTTTCTCAGACCCACCCTCTCAAGCCCTTTAGAACTCTGTCTTTGCTCAATGTTAGCACTTACCACATGCTGCGTTAACATTTTTCTGTTTGCTTGTCTTTCCCATTAGACTTGTAGCTCTTTGAAGTCAGGTACCATAGGTTAATCTTTGTATCCGCATTGTCTGTTTGTGTCCCACAGTGTCTGGTACATAGTAAGAGTTCAAATATTTGCTGTTGAACAAATGAATGAACAAACGAGTTCCTCAGCGACCTTCCCCTTCCTTTGCCTCTCTTCTCAGCCCACAAGTTCTGGCAACTGACCTCCTCTTCCCTGACCTAGCACTTTCTGGAGAATTCCTGGTGTGGAGGCTCACCTTTTATTTTTTTTAAACTTGTCAAAACCTACTCTCACCTACATCAGAAATAACACAATGAGATGATAAACTAATTCACACTGATGTATTAAATCATTTCACTATACAAATACTTACTGACTTTCTACTAGTGCTAAGGGGTGTGTGTGAATCACAAAAAAGAATACAGGGTTAAAGATCCATACTTAGAAGCATAAGTAATGGCTAAATGCATTCCTCATCTGAAAAGTACTTGCTTTTCAAAGAACTAGATTTCTAATGGTGAAATTTAAGCAGCAATAGACATGGAGATTTGAGTGTAGGAGACCTTTCAAACAGTCTTCTACTCCACTGATGAAACAGGCTAGCTCTGGCTCAATGAATTTGCTGTGTAAATGATTTTCTAATGAGTTAGGCTGGCTTTAAGCCCCAGGTTATTTTGTTGTCACCAGTTATGCTTTGCTTCATGAAGGATCACCTGGGGCTATCATGCAGGAGACAGATTCTTTTAACATCCTGGGATCAGGTGCTTTCTCCGACTTTGTGTGGTTTTATTAAATCAAACCTAGTAAGCCTCACAGGCTTTCAGACTTTTTAGGTACAGTACTCAGAGATGAGGCAGGCTGTGAACCCGCCAGCAAGCCCCAGTTGCCTCTGATTGTGACTATTTGTGGGTCGGGTTTGTGAACCCAGCCGTAGCTGCGACGGCAAAACCTTTCGAGGGAAGCCCTTCAGAGATCAAGAAGAGGCGGTGGATTTTGTGTGGAGGAAGACCTTGTGTGGCTCTGGTGGCCAAAGATGAGCTGGACCGGGCTGGGGGGTGGGGAACTGTGGCAAAGCAGAGAGGGGAACTTAAGCCAGGAACCCCTACACACCCCAGGGAAGGATGGAGAGATTGCAAAAACCCTAAAGGAAAAAGCCCTCCCGGCTGTAGGCCAATGGGCGGCGGGAAGGAGGAGTGAGGCTGGGGAACTTCTCCCAGAGCCAGTCAGAGGGGATGGCTGCTGGGAAGCCAATCAGCACGCCCGAGCCTGCAGCCCCTCTGCAGTAGTTGTGCCAGAGCGCCCTGTGTAGAACGGCGGCGAGCGGGTAGCCGGGCCAGGCTGCCAGGAGCCATCGCAGGCACTCGGCGTCTTCATTTCGCGCCGCCCCCATCAGTCCCCACGCCGCGGGGCCCCATTAGTCCCCGCAGCCCGGCGCCCCGCACCCGCAGGCTCGCCACCGCCCCTTGGCCGCGCAGTTGGCCTCGCCCCGCCCCGCCCGGTGCCTCCTCGCCCCGCCCCGCCCCGCCCCGCCTCGGTCAGCCCCGCCCCGCCCTTGCAGCCGAGCGTTCCCGCCCTCGCCCAGCGCCCAGGTAGCTGCGAGGAAACTTTTGCAGCGGCTGGGTAGCGGCACGTCTCCCGCTCCTCCGGCCACTGCCAGCCTTGCCTTGTCCTGGGACTGCTCTCGTCCCCGCCGCCACTCTCCCGCGCTCCCCTTGCTCCCGCCAGCAGGATGGCAGGGTCCGTGCGCACCGCGTGCTTGGTGGTGGCGATGCTGCTGAGCTTGGACTGCCCGGGACAGGCGCAGCCTCCACCGCCGCCACCGGACGCCACCTGTCACCAGGTTCGCTCCTTCTTCCAGAGACTGCAGCCCGGACTCAAGTGGGTGCCTGAAACCCCCGTGCCAGGTGAGGAGGAGTCCCTCGCGCGTTCTCCGCGCCCAACAGAGGGCTCGGGGGCGCGTGGTGGCACTACCCCGAGTGCTGTAGCCCCGGGGTGGGGGAGGCCGCGGTCGTGCACCCTGCTTGCTGGGCATCTGGGAGTGGTCGCTGTGCCCCGAGCCGACCAGGTCTCCCAGGGGAAGAAAGAAGAGTGTGTGTGGACCGTAACTGCATTCCCTGTGTTCGCTCTGCTGTCAGGGAAGGTGCGAGTGGGAAGATCAGCGGGGATGGCCTGTTCCGGAGCGCCCATTTTGGGGGGAGGGTGGGAAGGTAGGAGCTGGCTCCCCGGGCCTCTGCAAACTAGCGCCTCACATCCGAACCGGTGCCTCAGGAATTTGCCACCTTCGCTCACACGTAAGTGCCAGAATTTCAGCCTTAGCTGGACCGCGGCTTCAGCCATTCTTTCCCCAACCTGCCCCCAGGCCCTCCTTCCCGAAGCCTGGGTTCCCAAGCTCTCGGGCCCAAGTGCAGGCAAAGTTGAGGACAGGTCTCCGAATCAGCAGTGGCAGGTAAAGATACACAGAGGGAAACTTTTGAGGAGGAGAGTCCCTCAAATGAGGAGGACTGAGCCTTTCCCTTCAAAACAGCGTCCCTTCTTTAGGTTGGCAAAATCGCTTCAAAAATGGTGCTGCTGGACGAAGGAGCAGGAGTCCAAAGATGATATAACTCCTCTCGCTCACAAATTCATCAGCCTTTTTGACAGCCTGGACCCTGAAGGGGAGATGATTTTAGGTGGAGAAAAGTTTCTGAACTCCTGCCTTTTGTTCTACACTATCAGATCGCATTGTAAGGGCATATTTTAGCCTTAGCTGAGGGTTGCCGCTGTCAACAGACAAATATTAATGGCCTTGTGTGATTGACTGTCCCGCAGTTGGACTCCTAAAAGCCCGACTAAGAATCTCATCAGAACAAGTTGTTACACTGACAATGCGGGCAAGAAGAGTTGGTTTCAAACAGGTTAATTTATCAGAGGTGCGCGCTGAAGAAACGGCCGATAGTGTTCACAAACTGTAAGACGTTTGTGGCCTCCAGGGTCTTTTCCCGAACCATGCATCCAGCGAGGCGCGGGTCCCGCGCTTCTGAGGGACCCGGGAGCCGCCCTCGCCCAAACTTGGCTCTTGGCTCTCAACAAGTCAGAGAGGCGGGCCTGATGGTTGGACCAAGTTGTGAGTGTGATGCGCGCCCTGTGGGCGCTGCCAGCGATCGTTCTCTAGCGGGAGGTTACCTACGCAGCCAGCGCGCCCTCGGTCTTTTCTTTAGGTGGATAAAAAGAGCCAAGCGAGCGAGCCTGCTGTGTAGTTGCAAAGGTAATTGGTCACCCTTTTCGGTGACTGAAATGCATTTGTGCGTATGTTACATATTGCTTTGCAGGACTTCCCTCTAAGGAAGGGTAGAACTACCTTTTCCACTGTTAAGCGTGAATAACATACCACGTGGGCGTATGCAGGAGCTCTAAGGGGCAACCTATGAATCAGTTCCACAGAGCTGAAACAACTGGCGAGTCTCTCTTCCCCTCGAAGTGCCATGGTAATTAGATTGCTAAAGCCCGAGAACATACTTTTGGTGATAGTGTAAAAATTGGTCTTCACAGGGTGAGCCCCCACAAACTGAATGGGTCCAGAGTTGTGGTTGGGTGATTTGAAACCAGGGAGTAAAGGTTGTACTTAAAAGAAGAAAAAGGCCAGAGGGAATGCAGATATTGATTGAGCAACCCCCTCTACACACACTCAGGCCTTGGCTCCTCCTCCTTTCCCCTCCCCCAGCTCTCTGGCTGCCTGCTTCTTTGCAGCATCTGTATAAAAGTATTGGGAGGGCCCACACACTGTGTGTATGAGATTTGGCCTGTGCTCCCTCTCCTTCCCAGCTCCTTGACTCTGGGCCTAAGGTTAACCATATTATAGAGAACAGGGACTGGTAAATTTATCATTTCCCACTAGTATTTCCCAAACTCCGTACAAAAATTTCTTTCCAAGGCTCTTTACCATATGAACTCGACGTTCCCTACTTCACTTCTATTTAACAAACACATGCGGTGTTGAGCACCTTCTACATGGCAGGCACTGTTCTGACTTGCCTTGGAGCAAAGCCAAATTTCAAATATGGTGATACCCATACAGCTACCACATATCCTAGATTTACTGGGACAGTGCAGATTTCCAGTACTTTGTACTGGCATGAGACCATGTGTTCTGAGTTTTAGCTGGGCAAATATGGTCACTGTAGATGTGGAAAACATGGTGAAAATCCTAATGTCCATGTGTGGAGAGAGCTCATCAGTATTTCAGAGAAAAGACGATAATGGCAGACTAAATACAATGGCAAGTGCATAATTTCAAAATGAATAAATGTGTAATTTGCTGCTGTCGATCAGTGGTTGGAAATGGAAAGAGCTGCAAATTTTTTGAGTTACGAACCATCATGATGACCACTTGACATTTTTTCCCCCATCTATGTTTTAAGCTATGTTCAGTTTGCCGGCTCCACTGTAATAACTGCATTAAAGCTTTCTTTGTCCCAGATAAAATGAGATTTGGTCACAGTAAGGAGAAATCCTCAAGAATGTCCTGTCTCACTTAGGGGGAGCATTTGGGATTGACTGCTAACTTCTGCCATTAGCAGAATTGGGTTAGAGTGGATAAGGTACATTTCTTATGCTAATATGGATGAGACTAAATGGCATTTGAAATCAGCCAGCCTAAAAAATAAATCACTGTTGCTGAAGGACTACACTAGACTTCCACAAAGCTGATCTAAAAGCCTGGCAATCTTATGTTCCCATTTCTTTTAGAGTGTTCAAAGGCACAGGATAGCAATTCTAAATAGCATGTCCTCCAAATCCATAGATCTTTTCATACCTCAGTGTTTTTTTTTTTTTTTTAGGGATTTGTAACCTGGAAAGCACCACAGATGGAAACCAGGCACACAGAGTTAGCATTTGGCAGAAAAATCCATATAACTGACTTTCACTGCAGCTCTTTTGCCCTTATTTAATTTAGAAAAATTCAGAAAAAAAAGCCAATGAGCTCATAAGTCTAGATGTTTATTTTGTTTTGCTTAACCTACCCACAGGCGCAATCAAGAATGGATACAATTTTAGACAAGGAAAGTGAGTTAGTAATCAGACAATGATATTTCCAATTGTCTCAAGGGAATGTTACAGAAGTCTGAAAAAAATTCCTCTAAACAAAAATCAAGTGTAATTCACTTTATGAATGCCATACACCACTTTTGTGGGGGGTGATGGTGAAGGGGAGGGATGAGAATTAGAAAATCAAACAAACTGTAGAAGTGTTGCAACTCCCAAAAGATTGAAGAATCTTGCCTTAGAGGACCTTGGAAAGTGCAAGAACCAATCCAGAAGGCCAAATGCCCGTATGAGTAAAAAGCAGCCATGAAAAGACAAAGCGACTTGGAGTTTCTCAAAACCGACGAAACGACATAAAAATAAAATCAGCAGTCCTGAAACAAAGAGAGAGTTTGATATTTGCTGTTGTTTTTTAAAGTGTCAGAACTAGCAACTGTATCCGGGTTGCCAGCCGTGGTTCCCCAATCAGTTTGAAGCCGTTAGCAGGCGTAATGTCAGGGAACAAATAACTGAGGTGTGGGAGGGTTTTCCCTCCTCTGAGATTGCACTAGACATTTGAACGAGCAGGTGATTTGTTAAAACTTTCAAAAAGTTGTATTATTGTACGCTAAGTTGGAACAGTTTAGCAAAGTCTTTCAAATGTGGTCTGAATAGATTATTACGTTAATCCTGATGTTTGCTACGGAGATATGCTTAGAGGCGCTCCTCAGTCTGATTGAGGAGATGGCTGATGATCAGTGGAGCACCTTGTCCTGAAAGAAGTCTAAGGCTTCCTGCTCCCTGGCAGGCTCTGTTAGGTGCTGGGGGTGCCGAGAGGAGTAAGACACAGTTCCTTTTGTCAAGGCACTCAAAGTCTAGTGGGGGAGCATACAAGTAAACAGGCTTCTCAGGAAACTTGTAGGATTAAATAGGGTGAAAAGGGCTAGAAAATACCTCCAGGAAATTGGCTGAAGTGGTCACAATAGCCAGCCTGGGCCAGGGAAAAGAACAGAAGAGATGAAGTGGGAGATAGGGAGGAATCTCTTAATAGGGCCGCCATCTTAAAAAAGTTTTCTTAATTCTTGGAGCACATTCCGTTTGTAAGCATTAGTAAAAACAGGCATAAGAAGATTTTGATGGATGCTGCATGCCGCAGATGGTGTCAGTTTTGCAATGTGTTTTTTTCTTATGGGCTGATAGGTTGTATCCAATATTTTGATGCAATATTTTTGAGCATTCTGTTACTTCCATCTTTAGAGTTGTAATGCTGGCTGTTCATTGTAGCCTAGTAAAAGGCTGCTTATTACCAACCTGGGAGAAAAGAGGCCTGGATTTGTCTGCTATGAGACAAAACAGAAAATATGTTTTCTCCTTAAATGGCAGCTATCAATGACCACGCCAACTTTAGTGTTTGATGCATATACAAAAACATGGGTCTTAAGGGGTATCTTATTACTCATTTCCAAGAAAATTGAAGATAATCACTTGTAACTTGTGCACACGATACATCATTTGGAAAGAATTTCACTGGGGATCATATTGCTCAACTGAAAAGTTCTGGCATGCTGAATTTGTACATTTTTGTGAATGCTTCCTTTTACTCTGATCTCTAGTTTTTTTCTGCATATGGTTGTTTGTATGTTTTAGATTATAAGCTTCTTAAAGGGAAAGCAGTGCTTTTGACACAGTGTTGAACACAATGCTAAGAATACCATACATCATTTAGTACATAATTGATAATAATGAATTTCTAGATCATTATGTATTCTCTATGAACTCTCAAATACTTTCTTAAGCTATAATGTCACCTTACTTATTTTAAAAGCCTAAGTCCAAATTTTTGTAGCATATCATTGGGGTATGTGGACAAACTTTTCAGACAACGCCTATTTTGAATGGAGACAGATTCAGGCTTTGGTTAGCTAGTGACTCTCACCATCAGGCAGGGCTTATTGTTGAGTACTCAAAGAACAAATTGAAATTAGCAACATTGTTATGACTGACTTAGTATCATTAAAAGAGCAACAATTACTATAGCACATACATTGTAAGACATCTCTTAAATCAAACTCTCTCTGATTTAATGTCAGCTAGACCTTTCTCACTAATGTCGACATTACCATATTTGGGAGTTGAGCTGTAACACATGCACAGGCCTGTTGAAGTACCTCACAGGTTTCTGTAACCTAGGATCAGATTTTGTGCACAGGCGCAAATCAAGAGACCATACCAGGAGCCCGACATCTATTTAGCCCTAGCCAAGCTTGTGAACGCGTTTGATGTTTTTGGTAATCCAGGGTCTATTGGAAAGTGTGGGCAGAAAAGTCCCCCACTCATCTGCCCCTATTTAGCAAATGGTCTGGCTTAAAAGAGGATCCCCTAGCACTCCATTAAGAAATGAGCATCAGAAAATAGAATCCAAGTCATAAGCACCAGGCTGGCTCTAGAGACAGCATAAAGTAATGGGAATTTGCCTTCTGAGACATAATGACTGGGAGAATGCGATTCAGAAAGCAAGGTAAAGAGGGGCATATCAGTAGAGAAAATGTGTATTTTGAAATGCTGTGTATGAGGGGAAAATGCTCAGAATGTTGTAGTCTCGCTTGAATACCTTGTTGGGTACACAAAGTAAAGATTTAGTTCTGTTCTTCAAATTAGGCCAATTAAAGATCAATTATCCAAGTGATAAAGTATTAGAAATACCTGTCTGCTATTTTTAAACAAAAATGAATCTGGATTGATTAACAAGGAAGGCATTTTCACTTTTGACTCTCTTTGTGTATAGCTGGATAAAGCCTCGTGAGTGTGTATTTTCCTTATGAGTAAAAAGGAGTCAGTGTTAGGACCAAAATGCATTGCTAGTGTGCCAAACAGTTAATTACTTCTAGTAGCTGAAATTGTAGTTATATGCTAGATTAGTAAATCTACTAAGCTCTTTGAAGTATACTTAATAGGCTTATATTGATAAATAATTGATAGGAAGGGAGATAAAATATAAGTGAAAATGGCAATAAGAAGGGACACAAACATTGAAGTCATTATAAAATAAACCTCTGCCCAGGCTGGTGTGGCTCAGTGGATTGAGCGCCAGCCTGCAAACTGAAAGGTCACCCGTTCTATTCCCAGTCAGGGCACATGCCTGGGTTGCTGGCCAGGTCCCCAGTAGGGGGCGCTTGAGATGCAAGTAATCGCACACATGATGTTTTTCTCTCTTCCCCTCTGTCTAAAAATAAATAAATAAAATCTTACAAAAAAAAAAAAAGAGACCTCCACTCATTGTATTCCATCTGCCCACTGAAAGTTGAAAGATGTACATTTCTCAAGTGATGATTTTGAGAATATTCTGCATTTTTCAAAATTTCCATTCATAGTGAAGCACGGATTTATTTCTTATACATGTAGTATGAGAAACTTTTAGAGTCGAAATTTAATTGGGCTTTTTGAGCCTGCCTTTTGAAAATAACTTTATTACTGAAAATTATAAATCCTGATCATGACATCTTCAAGGTACATGTTCATAATATCTCTATTAGACTGTAATCTCCTTGAGGTTAGGGGTTGTATCTGATCTTTGTATCCCTGGTGTACAGTGCATGGTACA
>VMDR010026246.1:0-14103 GCA_007922815.1 Macrotus californicus
TGAGCTGTCACAATGAGCAGGTATTTCTTTTGTAATATAATAGGATTTTAATAAATTTAATAAGAAATAATTTGGATAATTCGATGGGAAAATAGCAAAACAAATTATTTCACATTCTCTAATCTTTCCTTTTCCATCTCATCTCTCATAATATTACCTTCAAAAGATGTTTATTCTTGAATTACTTACTTTTGCTGTCTTGTGCTGTAGCTTATCGAGTCTGAATTTAAAGATCATTGTCAGTTTTATGTTTTTCATCATCTTATGATTTTTGGTGACAACAATGAGTAAGAGACTTTGTTCACTATTCTATGACATATGGTAGTAATTCAAAAAATATAGTTGGATGAGAATATAATTGATGTGGTAAGTATGCACAACTAACTTAACAAGATAAATATTACTTTACCGAAATATATGACATAAAAATAAAAATAACAAAAACTATTACTCATAGCTTATGAAGAGCTCCTTTGTGGCAGAATTCTTCTACATTTTGCTCACCTTGTTATTTTCTGTCTCTTGCTAGAAGCTGACATTTTCTTGACATGTTTCTTATTTTGTTGACTTTGTCATTCAGCAGGGAAAATATGGCTCAACATCCATCCTTTAAACTGTGCAGAGAGTAAAAATATCCTGGACCGAGACAGACAATGGAACTTTTTCTTTTATTTAGGAACAATGCAACCTGATATAAAAATCCTAAGAAGGAATTGGAAATTAGAGTTGAGTGATAGCAGAGAAGCTAAGAAAGGGAGAAAACTGACAGCAAACTGAGGAAAGAAAAATGACATTCTTATTGGAAAACTAGACAACATTACAAAATTCACCTTGGGAGTCATGTGCCTACTGACCGTTTCGACACTGAAATTGAAAGTAGGATATAGAAAGTCAGAAACAACAGATAAAATGGTTCATTCAATTCTTGAGAACAGCTCAGTTGACAAATGGCTTCTTATCGGGAAAAGGGAAGCAGGAAAAAATCTTAGCAGAAATAATCAGTATGCCTAAAAATTAGAAGTCTTGTTTACTGATTTGACCATAGGGGGAAACAGAACTCTATTGACAGAGGTTATTGTATATTTCATTCACTTTCTTCACTTTCAAAAAAGAAAGTTGTGATACACAGCAGGCAAGCTCTTTGCCTAAATTAAGTGAAACTAGTACCCGTATCTACTGACATCTAGTGAAATGGTCTTTTCTTAGATTTATTTGACAGTAAAATCCTTTAAAATTGAGTATTTAGACTTCTGGCTTTAACACCATTATAGTAGGGAAGGGAAAAGACAGCTATGGAGAGTGCCCATGAAGGAGGTGCAGATGGATGGGCAGGGAAGGATGTAGGTGTATTTCTAATAAGGACGGTAAAACGATCTCATATGAATCTCTCCACCAATAAAAATGACAAAACTTAGACACCATACGTTTTGTAAAACACCGACAATTTAAAGGCACTAAAAAGTACCCAAGTGCGAACAAAAGCCAAGCGAAGTTGTATTCTTGAAAAAGAGCCCTTAACAAAGGGTTAAGAAATGCTGGGGTATGCTCTCAAGGGGCCACCTATAGAGAAGAGAAAACACAGCCTGACCAGCTCAAGGTAAGAAGAGCTCAGTAGGAGAGGAGAATTTAAAAGGCCAAGCTTGGGAGAGAAGTGCAACAGTGTTAAGATCTAACATCTGCATTATGAAGTTCCGTGGAATCCCTGACTGATAACTAAACGACAAATAGGCAAAGCAAAATGCTGGCTGTCTGGCAGGCAGAGCAGGGAGAGACAGAAGGCAACTATAGTGTTGACAGTAGATTCACCAGGTGAGGAGATTGATGAGTTTGTTGCTATTTAACCAAGTGCTCTCTCTGACTCACATGCCAATCAGGCAAGAGAAACACTTACTGATTTGAAACATCAGGGGAGAAGCCTGATGCTGGCAGAGCATCTGGAAATTTAAGGAAGAATCTTCAGAAGCAGACTAGCCATGATATGTGAGATTAAAAAATGTGAAAACACATTTTGTTCAATTTTCAGCTTACCACCATGTAGTAACAATGGAAACCCTCAGGGGACCAGGCTAAAAAAGGCAGTAGTTAGATGCTGTGAAAAAATAGCTGGAGTTGCCAGCTTCGGCATTCCATAGGAAACAGTGAAATTACGGTTTGAATCCAAGGAAATTAACTGACTACTATAACAACAACACTACCAAAATCTCCACAGGAACACAATAGAATCCAGAGCTGTTACAATATATTATCTACAATGTCCAGTTTTCACCAAAAATTACTATACATGCAAAAAAGAGGAAAATGTAATATACTGAGTTGGCTAAAATGTTCGTTTGTCTTCTTCTGTAAGATGGTTCTAATAGCGCTTATTTGTCTAACTTCACTCAAAATAATTTTGTTAGATTGTGTTGTGACAGCTGTCATATCATCGTGCAGTTAAAAAACTTATCAAAATTGCTGCATTTTTGTGTAGCCATTTTAATGTCAAAAGTGGAAGACATTGATTGAGAACAATCAACTTCTGTCACCCAAGAGATAGCCGACATACTAAAAAAATGTCCAAATCAATAGTTATTGGTAAACGTGAAACGTGTCTTTTACTTTATGGAAAAAAACTAAACAAACTTTTTGGCCCACCTAATATAATCTGGATAAAATGACAAACCAGTGGGAAACCGCTCATGGTTGGCCAGATGATAGGTCTGTCAAACAGATACTTTAAAGCTGCTATTATGTATTCAAACAACTAAAAATATATCTTTTCAAAGAATCAAAGAAAAAGTGGTCAAGTAGAATAAATGGAAATGATATCTCACACAAGTGGGAACAATTAAAAGTGAAAACTCTGGAATATAAAAGTTGAAATTAAAAAATTGCTAGATGGGATCAATAGCAGATTAAAAGCAGCAGAAGGAATAATTGATGAAACGTATAAGAAGATCAAAGGAATTGTCCAATCCCCAAAACAGAGAGGAAAAGTACTGGAGAATAATGCATAGAACCTCCGAGTCTTTGGAATAATGCAAAGCAGCATGATACATGTGTAAGCAGAGCTCCAGAAGGAGAGCAAAAGGAAGTGGGTATAAAAAACATTTTGAAAAAGTAGTGACTAAACATCTCGCAGATCCAAGAATCTCAAACTTACACTCACACAAATGCATGTGTGTACAAGGTGAATATAAAGAAAACATCAAATCCAAACTGCTGAAAACTAAAAATAAAGAGGAAAACATTGAAAGCAGCAAAATAATTAACAAGAAAATGTATAGAAGAACAATGCTATGATTAGTAGCTGACTTTTTAATAATAAAAGGAAGCCCCAAACCATATTCAAAGTAGTAAAGGATCTATTTCAAGAAAAATTATCTTTAAAAAAAAAGAAGGGAAATACAGATGTTTTAAATTAACTATGAGGAAATTCATCTCCAGATGACCTATTCTAAAAAAAAAAAAAAAAAAAAAAACTAAAGGAAATTCTTTAGGATGAATTAGTTCTCTGATTGTAAGAGAATAAAATTACAAGTAAGTATAACATCCAGGAAAGTCTCAGATACCTGTCAATCAAACAAATAAGCCCTGCACAACCTATGGGTCAAAGAAGAAATGCCAAGAGAAGTTAGAAATTAATTCAAACTGAATAATACTGAAAACACAGCAAAGCAAAACCTGTAGGTAACACAGAGAAAGTGACAGCTTTATATGTTTCTGTTACAAAAGAAGAAAGGCTTAAAGCCCCAAATCTAAGTATCTACCTTAGGGTGATACAAAATAGGAACAAGTTAAATCAAAATTAAGAGGGAGGGAGGGAGGGAGAGAGAAACAATTGTTGCTTTAAGTCCAACATCTGGTTCGTCTCAGAGTTTCCATTTGTCCATCTGTTGATTTTTTTTTTAAGAGGATTTCGCATACAGTCCTGGTTCTTTGTATGTTGAGTATTTTGGAATTGTATCCTGAACATTTTGAATATTGTATTATGAGAGGCTGAATCCTGAAACAATCCACTGGAGAAGACAGATTTGCTGTGGCGGTGGTGGCTTCAAGAACGCAATGAACCCGTTAGGTGGAACCTTGGAGTGCCGTCTTATTTTCTATGGGGGGGGTGAGCCCCAGCGTCGTCGGAGCTTGCCCGGCCTTTGCTACACTGCCTTCGGTCCTTTCGCAAGTGCGCCGCTCGGGGCTGGGCCCGCCACGTGTGTCGGCTCGCCTCGGATCAGAATCAGAGCGCCACCCATCTTCGCTTTCTTCTCCAGTTTTCTGCATGTTCTCTGACTCCCAGGGAATTTTTCCCATTCCTCTTGCTTGAAAACTGATTTGTTTTGTTTTTCATTTTTAGAGTTTTTGCTACTTGCGCAGCTGCAGGCACAATTGGGGCTGCCCTGGAAGCAAACAGGGGCCCCTTCTCCTGTCTCTCTGGCCAGAGAGCTTCTCTCTGAAGTCCACGGTCTCCACCAAGTGCACAGCTTCACACTGAAGCCGCCCTTGGTCAGGGCTCCAAGTCAGGGAAACGATCAGGAAACTCTCTGTAGGGGTTATTTTTCAAGTTTCATCGTCCTTCCTCGGGTTATTTGCTGTTGTTAATCTTCAGAGTTACCAAGTAATTGTTGTTTGTGTTTGGCATCTTGTCCAGAGTGTTTGGTTGTAATTAGTGAGAAAGGTAAACCAAAGTGGGTTTACTCCACTTTGAAGACCGCCGGAAGTCTATGGGTGATTTTGCTCATCATCGGTCCCGTTTTTTTACATTTTCTATGGTATGCATGAACATTACTGATATATTTAGGGATGAATGTAAAACAATAAAATAGCCTACACTTTAAATTCTCTAAAATCGTTTAGCATAATGGAAAGAAATGGAACTCCGTCGCTTGTGTAGATGTCCTTTGTATTCTCGCCTTGTTAGAAAGCACGCTTGTTGCCAGAAACTGTAACTTACTGTTCTTGGCTTCTTTTCACCACGCTCAGCACTGCGTATAACCCACAGTAAATGTTACACTGCACTGGGTTCGGATGTTTTACATGTGGTTTTCATAGCCTCAGAGATTCTTGTGTTATTAGACAGGGGCTCCGTCCACGGAGTAAGGCCCTCTCTGGCTCTTTGCTACAATAGCTGACTGTGCACATCTTTCTACATCCTTCCACCTCTGCCCCTCACTATTTAGTTCAAAATCCTCCACTGAGTTAGAAAGAGAGAAACTGAGTTGAAAACAAAAGTCTCCAAATACTTAGTAATAACAGTAGCTTTAAGAATTGATTCTGTCAATGATTCATCAAATGTACTTTAAAAAATCTTTTTAGAAAGAAAACAGCAGTACTTATACTGTTACTGACCCTTCTAAAGAACCTTTCCAAAGATGAGATTATATTTAGACTTTGAGAATACAAGTTATTAATGCCCATAGCAAATGAAATGAAATACATTGGTCATTTGATATACATTTTAACATATTGCATGAAGCATGTAATGATACATGCATATAATTAGTCCCATATCATATGCGTGACTCCTTTTGAGAAGTCTTTTATTTAATTGAAAATAATTCTAAAAGTAATGAGCAAACATTTATGAAAGGATAAATTTTATTATTTGGTTCTTGGTATTTTTATGCACATAAAGAACACAGTAATTAATAAATCATGTTCTGAACTCAGAAACTTAAAGTAGTCATAATAGTTGCCGTATTATGCAGGACCGAGAATCATCATTTTACCACTATCCTTCACATTGTTTAAATGAAATCGCCTTTTTAATATTATACAATTAATATTGAAATGATAATACTTTTTAAAAAGAGACTAATAATCCCCAATTCCATTATACTAACATGCTGTGAACATTTTGCATTTTTCTGCAATCAGTTTTTCCTGGGCACGTCGTCTTATTTAGCTTTAACCAGCCTACGCACGATTTATATCGCACTTTTTGATTTCCTAAGCCATAGCATGATGCAACATTGTTCCCATAACCTTAGTTTTAATTGGTACCTAATATGCCAAAGAGAGGTGACACCACAGTTATTGCTAACAATTTTTCCCTTTTGGTCAATTAGACTGTTTCAAGGTTTTGCTCAATGAGATGATACTACAATAAAAATTTGTATCTATGCTGATTTTCCATTTTTAAATAATTTCCTTAGCAGGGATTTTCAGCTGTGGAATTGGTGTTTAAAAATTAACATGTTTTTATACTTTCTAAAAATATCTTTTAATTATTATTCCCAAATGTTGCCTTTTATCAGCAATGTATAAAGTTAGTTTCTTTACTGTACTTTTAAAATCATTGAATGGTATCTTTTTTAGGATCATTAATTTAATAAATAACAAATGACATCTCAGAGTTATTACATTATACATTTCTTTGATTACTGATTAACTACAATCTTTTCCCCATTTTTTAATGTATCATCTTCTGAAAATTGCCTTTTTGTGTCCTTTGTCCTTAGAAGTGAGCTTTTTATAGATCTCTCTGATGCTAAGCAACAAAAGAATATTTATCATAATTTGTTAAATAATCAAGTGAACAAGCTTCTAAAACCCTGTTGTCTTATTTCCAGCAATCTTACTTCTTCCTTCACAGAAACGAGCTTTTTACCAGTCTCATCGCTGAACACAATCGCGCGCATAGCAGAGACGACACTCTACATCCATATTCTCACTTATTTTTGTCAGCCCTGCGATGTAGGTACTGTTGTGATTACCAGTTCAGAGATGACAAAAGAGAAGTTTAGAGTGGGTATAATACCAAAGGTCATATAGCTGGGTAGTGCTGAAGCTAAAACTAGGCCCCACCCACCACATACAGTCTCCACTATAAACCACCCAACACAGGGAGTGTTTACGAAAACAACCTGTCACTGGAGGCCGCCAGAGAAAGACCTGATTCATACTGTTGCATTGCTGACCTTTAGCTTTAGCCTTGTGACAAGAAAAAAAAAAACCCAAAGAATGGTATAAAGATTACCTCTCAATATGACTGAGGAGCTGGAATTATATTTTCATCATTGCCTGTGTGGAGAGACAAAGGGGGAATGTGTTAGAGGAAGAGCTGGACCTTCCATTAACCCTTGGTCTTTCTCTAACCCACTGAGTGGCCACAACACACTATTAAATTCTCAGAGTGACCATGTCTGCATCTTTAAAAACACCATTTATAAAGTTTTCCCTGGATTGAATGAGATTACCTGCGTAATGGACCTGATGGAGTGTTTGGTACATAGCAGGCGCTCAGTAGAGAGCTGTTATTTTTGTGTCTGGTTTCCAGAGCTGGATTTCGGTGCGTACTGTGTTAAATGCCTCCAAGCGCTTTGCTCAGCCTCTGTCATTCCTGGGAGTTACTAAACTACTTAAGTCTTGCCAAGGCTTTAATTGGAGAAAATAAGCCATTTTAGAACTTCTAACAAGTACTTACACATTGGAAACTTTCCAGCCTAGACTAAATGACTTTTAGTGCATCTCTAGACAATTGCATGTCCTCCAGAATCTCTGTACCTTGACCATATTCATCGTGTAAATTCCTGAAATAGGCTTAAATAATTGATTGAGGAAAAGAATAAAGAACCTCATACCGTTAACAAGATTGCATCCTGATTCCCACAAGCCTAATCACCTCCCTGAAAAGTACTCTTCTGTACTCTTTGGCTGCTGTCTCTTCAAACAATTAGCTACAGCCTTGATTTTTATTACTGCTCATTACCTATAGGTTCTGCCTTCAAAGTAGGTATGAACAGTGAATTATCATTTTTAGTCCAACATTGTTTAGGTACAATTATACGATATCAATACTTCATGGGAAGCAATTTGTTTTGTAGGGTTCTTGTAATCTAACTGCTCATAATGTCATGATTTATCACAAGGAGATGCCAGTGAAGTACATTTCTATGTTACTGTTCTGTTTGCAAATATTCCATTGTTTTCTGCAGGTGGATTGTAAGCCTCTGATTTTACTCTCATAATCACAATCTTTCACTTTCTTGTAAACTAAAGTTACTATATTTGTTACCTTCAAGAACAGTATAATTTCCAAAATGTCCCACACATAAGAGCTAGAGTGCCTATCTAAGAGATGGTGGAAAGAATACATGGGTATGTATAGAATGAGTGGGTTAAGTGGAAATATTTAAGACTGACTATTTTTTAATAACACAAAAATTTTATTTAAAAATGTTTTGCAGTGCCTCCTCTATTATAATTATTTTTTGTTTGGTTTTAACAATCCAATGCTCACCCAATTACAATGGCAGTGCTAATTCTTATGCAGGCTGTTTGGTATTTCTATTCTTATTGTAATGGATAAATCATTTGGAGGACATAACCTTTAATAACCTTTAACAAGACCTCAAACTGTAATCTGTCAGAATTATCCCCTGAATACAGTTCTTCCTTCTGCTTCTGCTGAACATTTACATAGCAATGAAATGTTAATAACTCCTAAGAGAATTGGCTGGGTTTTATTATGCTTTAAAAGGAACAACGATTTCTCTGAGAGTCCAGGATTTAAATTGGATATCCTAATCCGGGACCTCAACCTCAGAGGCATTTCTAAGACCTACACCCAGGATTTGGGTTGAACGTTGAGACTGAGGATGGCACACACACATCAAGAGAGTAAGTAGGAAGAGATTTATTACACACTGAGGCTTTAGTGGGGAGGGACAGCAGTGTGCCTTCCAGGCAGGTGCCAAGTGATTTGAGAGCAGGAAAAGGGAGCTGGCTTGGGGTTTTCCTGCTGCTGGGAATGGGGGTGGGGTGGGAGGATGCAGAGAGAATTTCTGTATGTGGCTTGAACTTCTGCAGCAGCCAAAAGAGGGAGTGCCAGGCTTTCTTACCAGTTTGCTCAGATGTGGGGCAGAAGGAGAAAAAGGAGGGAAGAGACTTCAATGCTGTCAGTAGGCAAACATCAGAAAACGGAGTCAGATTCTTATGCAATATTACACTGTACAAACAGATGGCACAGATTTGGCACTACCTACCTACCTACACGTACTGCCTCCTTGATCATACCTTCCCATAGGATTTCCATGCACTGCAGGATTTAACTTCCTGTTATCATCCCTGGCTCCTAATTCTGGCTCCTTTATGATAATGGCATGCATCTCATCCCCCAAGACTGTTTGTGTCTTTGTGCTTGGCTTGATCAAGATGCAGAATTCAATTCTTCTACATGATTGAAACAACTACAACAATAATGCCCTATATACATGACATTTGCATTTGTATATATTGTTCTAAAAGTTTGATAACTCAAGGGAAGAGAACAACAGGGAGATTACTCTCCCCTTTGAGGGGAATTTGCCATAGCTCTTAGAAAGCAGAAGTGCCCATGTACATTTGTGCTTTAAATAACCAGGAGTTGTTTTTTTCTCTATGATATAAAAAAGAGGCTGTCGTCTTTGATTATATGAAATCATAAATCTAAGTAGTCTAGTAAGTGCACACATGTGCACACACACACCCACAAGTCCCTGCAAATGTTTAACTTACTAATGTGACTGAGCTTATTCTTACAACCTCACCAGTTTCTAGGCCAATTTTAATAAACTTAGTGGTGGGAAAATAATAGGAGATTGAGGAGAGGGGCCGGCTAAGAGATATGAGCCATCTTGTTCAGCAAAAAGTCATCAGAAAACAAGGAGAGATTGATAAGAAAACTTCTTAGCTTTTTGACTCAACCCACCACCGGAGTTTAAGACAATAATTTAGGAAGTAACCAGTTATCAGCCCATAACTAGTTTTTTCTACTCCCATCAGCTCCAGACAAGATAAAACTCCTGTAAAGCAAGAAGGAGAATTGAGATTATTTTAACATTGGGTGTTCTCTATGCCTTGCTTCTGAACTTCACCCCAGGATGTATTTGGACAGACTTCGGAGCAGCAATAGAATTTCTCACAACTATTTGAGGACCATTCAGGAGGTGAGAAGACCTACGAATCACCAGTCTCTCCTGGATTCTAGTGATGACCAGCTGTGCCGATGTCCTCTCACCAAATGGTGTGAAAGGTAGAATCAAAAAGTCAGTAAGGAGCATACGAGAGCAGCCAAGACGTTTCTGTGTCCGAGAGAAAGGGTGCAGACTTGGACGGGAGAGTTAGTTCCTTCAGCCAAGGTGAGGGGTTCTGCTGCAGTGGATGTGTGTCAAGCTGTTTTCGGACACATCCGGGACCAGTTGAGAATGCAATTAGCATGGAAGCATGCCAGCGTGGACTGGGCAGCGAAAGCTCAATCAGTAAATTGACTGTGTTTACCTGGGAGTGATTAGAATCCGGGGGATTTTTGTTTGTTTGCTTGTTTTTTTTAAATCAGGTATAATGAGGACTTTTGTATAAAGAACATTTATTTGTATGAAAAATAAAAGGTGCACTTTGCACGCATGCTTTCCCACGGAGGTGGATGGTGCCGGAGAGAGAAGCCAGGATTCTTACCTAGACCTTACATCCCAGGACTAAGGGCAAGAAAGTCAAGGTAATCCCATATTTCCTACCCCACAATTATATCAATTTTCAGAACTGAGACTCCAGTAATTTAACTCTTTTATTTATTCTATATTTTCCATGTTGAATTTCAACTACCAAACAAGTTGCACATGTTGAGTAATAATTAATTCATATTTTCAAATTTTAAACCAAGGGATATGTAGTTAATTTCCAGTGTTTCTCTCATCAGTTTGAGTTGATTGAATCCTTCTAGGTCAATGACAGACTGATATGTTTCTTTTTCTTTTTTTAAGATTTTTTTGAGGGAAGTATTATGTTTACAACAAAATTGAGAGGAAAGTACAGAAGTTTCCCATATACCTTCTTCTCCTGCACATGCACAGCCTCTACTGTTATCAACATCCCCCACCAGAGTGGTCCATGAGTTCCAAGGATAAGCCTTCATGGACACGTCCTAATCACCCAAAGCCCATGGTTTATTTGAGGGTTCGCTCTTGGTGCTGTGCAGTCTTTGGGTTTGGACAAATGTATAATGACGTGTATCCTTCATTATAAAATAATACAGAGTATTTTTACCACCCTAAAAATTCTGTGTTTTCTCCCTATCCAGCCTTCTCCACCCTCCACCCCTGGCTAACACTGTAATTTTTATATTCTCTACTTTTGTCTTTTTCATAATGTCATACAGTTGGAATCAGACAGTATGTAGCCATTTCAGATTGGCTTCTTTCACTTAGTAGTATGCATCTAGGTTTTCTCCTTCTCTTTTCATGGCTGGCTAGTTCATTTCTTTTTAGTGTTGAAAAATATTCCATTGTCTCGATGTATCACAGTTTATTCACCCAATCACATATGGAGGGATATTTGGTTGCTTTCAAGTTTGGAAAAGTATGTGTTAAAGCTGCTATAAACATTAGTGTGAAGGTTTTTGCGTGGGTTTTTAAGTTTTCACTTTATTTGAGCACAATTGTTGAATCATATGTTAAGAGTATGGTTCATTTTGTAAGAAACCACCACACTGTCTTCCAAAATGCTGTACCATTTTGCATTCCCATCAGCAGTAAATGAGAGTTTCTGTTTCTCCCCATCCTCACCGACACTTGGCATTGCCACTTTTTTTTCCATTTGGAGCATTCTAGTAGGTGGGTAGTGGTATCTCATTCTTGCTGTCATTTAAATTATCACGATAGCTTTTGATGTGGAGCATCTTTTCATATGCTTATTTACCATCCATATATCTTCTTTAGTAAAATGTCTATTAAAGTTTTTGCCCCATTTTTAATTGGGTCATTTATTTTCTTATTGTTGAGTTTTAAGAATTTTTTGTATATTTTTCATAACAAACCTTAGGCAGATCTGTCATTTGCAAATATTTTCTCCTAGTCTGTGGTTTGTTTTCTATTTCTTTGCATTGTCTTTCACTGAACTAGTTTTTAATTTTCGTGAAGTCCAGCTTATCAATTATTTCATTCCTGGGCTGTGTCTTGGATGTTATATCTAAAAAGGCATCGCCATACCCAGAGTCATCTAGATCTTCTATGTTATCTCCTAGGAGTTTTGTAGTTTTGCATTTTATATTTAGATCTACGATTCATTTTAAGTTAATTTTTGTGAAAGGTTAAGGTCGTGGTCTAGATGTACTTTTTGGCATGTGGATGTCCAGTTGTTTCAGCCCCACTTGGAGGCACTGTCTTTACTCCTGCTTTTGTTTCTTTGTCAAAAATCAGGTGACTATATTTATGTGGTTATATTTCTGGGCTTTTGATTCTGTTTCATTGTCCTATTTGTCTATTATTTTGCCAATATAACCTATTTTGATTACTGTAGCTTTACAATAAGTCTTAAAGTCAGACAGCACCAGTCCCCCACTACTATGTTCTGCTCCTTTAACACTGTGTTGGATATTCTGGGTCTTTGGCCTCTCTATGTAACCTTTAGAATCAGGTTGTCAAAATGTGTTTGTCCTTTCATGTGAATAATTCAAGCCAGTCAATCTTCCCACTTTGGTTGCCTGGAAAATCAGTGCAAGGCATACCTGCTCAGTCACTGGAATCCTGTTTATCCTAATGGTTGTAAAGTTTGATTTTCTTCTCTAATTCTTGTTTTTCTTTTATTCAATTTTATTTTCTAAATCACATTACTTATATGCAATAAATATAAAAATGAACAACAGAGTCAACCCGATTTTGATCATCTCCATCCTTCACCTGCCTTACAGTGATGGAGATCCTCTAGTCAATAAATTTGAGAGCTAAGACTGTGATTACCATTCTCTCCTTCAACCAATGCATTTCATTCTTAGGTTTTGTGACTTAGAAAAGGAGTCACTATTCTTCACAAGACAAGAGGGAAATCAGACATCTGGATGATCAGCCTTTTCAAGGGGGATGGATGTTGGCTTCCAGGCTCATATTAAAGTCCTCAATATCCCTGATTTTCTCTGATTTGAACACTGTTGTTGCATTGAAGAGATTCCTCACATTCTGCTGTTTAAGCATGCCATCTCTTGGTGTGCTCTGAAACCTGAGTTGGTCCTTCATCATAACATGCAGAATATGATCCAAAACCACACAGCAAGATAGGCAGAACGGACAACTGCTTTAAGTGCCTGTTTTGACATATTCTCTTTGAAAGGACAGAGTAAGTTCTGTGCTAATACCAAATATTGGTGAGCTACTGGTTAAAAAAATGGTTCACTTATTTTCCTAACTAAAATATGAGTACCTCTACCCAATTTCAACTTTGTTATGTGCTTCTTCATTATTTCTAATGAGATAAAATAGCTACTAATAAGAGTGAACATTCTGAGCACTTACTATGTTCCCCACCCTGTACTAAGTATTTTATATTCATTAAATATAATCTTCTTAACACCACTTTAAAATGTTGGTGTGAATTTACTCTCCTTTTCAGATGAAGAAACTCATGCACAAAAACATAATTATTTTTCCTAGATCACAACCTAATGACTAGAAAGTAGGAATTTGAATGTAAGTGGGCCCTAAACTCCTAAGTCTATATTCTAATTATTAGTAAATGGCCTCTATCTAGTTTCAAACTATTTTTAACTACTTGAATATACTTCAAGTAGTTTCTGAAAGAGCTATGATTTGAAAATCACTTATATTGAACTTATATGCATGACCAACATTCATTAAATTTGTTCACACCATTTCTTCTCTGAAAATCCTTCCCTAGAAAGCTCACATTTATCCTTTGAGTCCCCGAACTCCTTCCTCAGTGGAGCTTACATCTCCTCTCCCAGACATTATGTGTCATCTGCTGTCTGTGCTTATTTAGTAACTTGTCCATACCTTGTGACAGAACTTAACCCCATGGTTACAAGACTTTGTGTAAAGCAGCTTTGACTGGTCTATTTCTTTGGTACCTAGGAGGTGCTAAATATATTTTTCTGAGGTAAACACATTGAAATCCCTCAAACCAAAAAAAAAAAAAAAAAAAAAAAAAATCAAAAAAAAAAAAAAAAAAAAAAAAAAAAAAATCATCCTGAGAAGAAACTCAAGAATAGATAATGAATACACTTTTGGAGTAAGAAGAATGTGTGCATATAATTTATGTGTAACTAGAACAAATTAAATCTCAAAGAGATGGAAGACCACTCTTGAAACCATATCTATTTTCTAACCTAGAGCAATATTATTGCAGGTCATATCCCACAAA
>VMDR010026247.1:0-14100 GCA_007922815.1 Macrotus californicus
TAAGAAATTACTATGAAGAACTATATGACAAGAAATTTGAAAACCTAGGTGAAATGGACAAATTTCTAGAAAAATATAATCTTCCAAAACTGAATGAAGAAGAAGCAGAAAGCCTGAACAGACAGAAATTGAAGCAGTAACTAAAATCTCATGGAACCCAGAAGCCCTGGGCTGGATGGTTCCATGGGGGATTTTACAAAATATTCAAGGCCTTACAGTTTCTCATCTGACTCTGAGCAGACTCCATTCCTCCATGACTTTGCTGTGTTCACCTCTACACAACCCACCGCTGGCCAGGACCTCAAGGATCTCAGCCAAATACAACAGAGGTCACAGGGAACAGGGATGGAAATAGAACCAAAAAAGGGATTTATTTCCTATTTTCCAATTCTGGTTGCAGGTTCTTTAAGGACAGACTTATGGAACTTGTAAAAAGAACAAAGAAAATAAGGAATGAGGACAGTGATGTCTGCCTTGGGCTGCACGTCAAAGAGGGCTTGAGAGAGGATCATTCAGTACATGCCTGTGGGTGGTTGACGTCAGACAGACCTGCATGTTCACTTCAGTTGTTGAGTCTTATGATAGGATGTCTTCTATAATCTCTGTGATCTTGTTTCTTGAAGGTTCAGTGAAAAAGATGTGGAATGAGTACATGGTTGATGGTTGGTGCGATGTGGAAATGTGCCCTTTCATGCTGGCACAGCTTGATGGATTGTGAGCAAAGGCTGCTTTGAGGCAACCTGGGGCCCCAGAGGGATCTGAGAAGTCAGGTCATCTCCTGCTGCGAACATCAAGTCTGAAGAGAGGCGAGACAATTGCAAATATTTTTTTTGTTAACAAGATAAGGAAAAATTGGAAGATTAAAAATTAAGGATTGAGGAAGGGCCATCAAGGAACATGAATAAAGGACATATGGACAAAGCCAAAGGGGATAGATTTGAGGGTGTGAAGTGGAGATGGGTGGAGTGAGCGGGCATGATGTGGTGAAAATAGAGACAACCGTACTTGAACAACAATAAGAAATAAAAATAAAATAAAAATAAAGAAATAAAAATTAAGGATTGACACCTTGAGTAAGATGCCATGATTAGCTAGTTACAAGAAGGTTATGTTAAGTAAAACATGAATCAAACAAGTTTAAAAATAAAAGTAAGACTTTATTAAAGACCATGCAATAGGGCAGTGACACAGAACTCAACACCCCTCATTCAAAGGCTAGAGAGATTTTAAGAACAGAAGGAACCATGGGCTAATTCCTTTGAATTAGAAACTGACACAAAAGCAAAGCAAATCTTTTCATGCAATTCTGGCAGGAGATCCCTTTACATTTTGGCTGTAAAGTTCCCCAACCAAGGTAGGCTTCTACTCTTCCTCAGAGACTGGGACACAAGGAGCACCAGGAGATTAAAATTTAAAGTAACAGGTCCAGGTATTTGAGACAGATATTCTCTGGTTCTTGACACTGGCAAGAAGTTTTCTAAAACACTTGTGTATGTTTCAAAAGGCCAGATAAAGAATTGGCAATTATATTTTTAAAAATATTTTATTTATTTATTTTTAGAGAGAGGGAAAGGGAAGGAGAAAGAGAGGGAGAGAAACATCAATGTGTGGTTGCCTCTTGTGCACTGCCAACTTGGGACCTGGCCCATAACCCAGGCATGTGCCCTGACTGGGAATGAAACTGGCAGCCCTTTGGTTTGTGGGCCAGAGTTCAATCCACTGAGCTACAGCAGCCAGGGTGGCAATTACATTTTTAATGGAATTGTCTGACAAATAGATGTCAGTGGCCTGGAGTCAGAAAGAACCTGTCTAAAGTCTCCTGACTCTGAGGGCACATGAAAACCTAGGTCATAACAAAAATGCTTTCTTCCCAGTGGAGGGACCCACAACTAAATCTCTTTCAGCCGAGACCCAGTTTGCACCTCCTTCAGTTCCTGCGATTTATAAAGAGGTGTCAGTTCTGAGCAATGGAGGCACAGGTGAGTCCTTGAACTTTGAATTTTAAGCTTTCCTGCATCAGTGTTAGTTGGACCTCCATGTACAATTTGCTCATATAGCTCTACAGCATCACTAATCTTTCCATGGCTTCGGATCTCATGCCAGTTGGTCACTTGACTCTGGGATTGCCAGACAACTGTGTTCTCAGCTCCTGCAGACAAAGCAATGCCAAGTCATCCTGGCCATAGACTAGGCCTGTCATCATCACCTGTTCATATATGATCCAAACACATCTCCAAGCTCAGTAGCATATTCATCATTTAATTCCTCTACGACTTTCACAACTTGCTCACTATTTCATGAGCTTTCTTTTCTCTATATTTAGATTTTCCATCACATTTTTCCTAAGTGACACTGCAAAGCTTTGAGACCTTCTTCATAGCCTCAGAATGTTAATTATTTTTTTTAAATGAAACTATCAGGTTGCTGGGTGTGTCTGTATATGTGACTGTATGTTCACTGCATGTAGAAATAACTAGAATTGGCTTATAAAAATTCCTCTGCATAATTGGCTTACATAAGTTAAGAAATATAACAAAAAGACTAACCCAATTCATAGCGCATTAATTGGCAACATTTTTCATGAACAAAATGATGCTGTTTTTGCCAGAATCATTAATAACGTATCTAAAAGATGATAAAAGATGATAGCAATACACATAAAATTGGTGTATGTGTACATATACGATGAAGTATTTTTATGTTTGTAATGAGGATGGTCGTAGTTGCTATGGAATAATATTTTATTGTTAATACGGTAAAAATATCGCATATTTCTTTAAGAAGAAGGAGCTCCATGAACGATGTGTGCACATGTGGTTGACAAAAACTAAATTTGTACAATCAATGAATTGCTTAATTTTCCACACTTCTTAATGGAAATGTCATTATACATTGAAAATATTGGTAATTCAAAAATTACTTCTGCAACAATCTATTTGCATATCATCCAATGCAGTAGGTAGAAGAATAGATAAGAACATAAAAATTAGATGAATGTCTTTAAACCCAAAGCAGCCTATGGCCTGCTCCTGTGGTGAGGTTCGCATGATTTTCTCTCCAGGGTCTGTGCCCTGGGCCCTAGAGAATAGCTGGGCTGCCTGAAGAGAGCCCACCAGATGTGGGAGAAATGCAAAAATCTCTCTGGAAAGGAACAGCTGCCCGCCCAGGTACTTTAGGCTGGATTGATATTAGAGAAGGGGTAAGCATGCAGAAAGGGCAGGACCAAAGGCTAAAATTGTAAAGATCCCTGAGTGGCTTTGTGGACCACCTTCATCGTAGGAGAAACTCCAGGGAGGCTGAGTCCACATTGTGAATGGTCTGAGAGGACAATGCCTCATCTGAGGGAGGGACATGAAAAGAAATCAGAGTAGAAGTGAGAGCCTAGAGAATAAAGCAGCTGAGTAAATAAATCCAAGGGAAACCTCCCAAAGCTTTCCTGATGGTGAGACGCCTTCTAAAGAATAATGAAGTGGGGTGAAGTAGAGAGAGAGTGGGTGGGTTTGGGGTTACTTTCTTATGTAAGATGGTCAGGGTCATCCTTCACGATTATATGACATTCTAGCGAGACTAGAAAAGAGAGGAAGGGGTTATGGAGGTCTCTGGGGAAAGATTAGTTTAGGGAAAGGGAACAGCCAATGCAGTGGCCCTGGTGCAGAGTGGTGCTTGCTGTGACCAATGGTCAAACTGCCACTGTGACCAGAAGAGATGGGATGAGAAGAGTGACATGACAGATTTAGAGAGAAACCAGATTTTTTAGGACAGTGCTGTCAAAGGGTGATCTGTAAGGAGCTAAATAACCTGGTATAGAAAGTATACCAACCACATCACTAGGGGTCCTGCCTTTTTCATGCCATTTTCTTCCTTGAAAGACTTCGTCACCCACAGCACTGAGTTGCTTGACCTTCTGCTGGAGAGTTCCTGTCTTGTGCAGACCAGCACTATCTACAAATCAGTGGAAAAGCATGCATGTTCATTTGTTAGAAGACTCTAAACTATCTACATATTTGGTACAGTCACTATCACAACCCCAAGGTTTTTCTCGCAGAAATAGAAAAATCCATCCTGCGTTTCCGTTTCGCAAGGAATTTCAATGGACCCCAAATTGTTGAAACGGTCTTTAAAAAAGAATGAAATCAGAAGCCTCACATTTCCTAATTTCAGAGCTCACTGCAGAGCTGAAGTAACCAAAATAGTGTGACACTGGAATGAAAACTTCTGTTCACCAAAAGACAAAATCGAATGGTTTCAATGACAAGGCCAAGACTCTTCAATGGGGAAAAGACAGTCTTTTTAGCAGATGGTGTTGAACAGCAATATCCACATGCAAACAAAGGATTTGGATCGTTATCTTAATACTATACACAAAACTTAAGTCAAAATACATCAAATACATGTCAGGTGCTGCAAAGGGATGCAGACC
Source organism: Macrotus californicus (assembly GCA_007922815.1). Lineage (NCBI taxonomy): Eukaryota > Metazoa > Chordata > Mammalia > Chiroptera > Phyllostomidae > Macrotus > Macrotus californicus. Next base: position 4,421 of record VMDR010026247.1, read on the forward strand.
AGTGTAGGGTGGGCCCAGTGAAAATGTGCCATTGTCCAGAGTATTATAGGTCTAGTGTAATGAGAACTGTCCCACCGGGGCATGTGCTGTTTTACACAGAGACCTCTGCTTTCAAGTGTTCAAAGGAAGGGCCTTATGAGATTTCTCCTGAGGCTTTGGGAGAGGGTGCTGGTCTGGAGGGTCAATCCCCAAAATGTCCTGTGTGTCCTCCATCACTACATTGGGGTGTTGCGTATAAGTCATTGTGTCCCTTTCTGCCCACAGGGCCCATGAGCAGGAGCATCTCCACATGAATACTTAACCAGGGCCCTGTGGGTACCTCTGTTAGCGAAAGAGAGGTTCTTATAGAGCCCTCAGCCCCTCTGAGATGGAAGCAACCACAGATTCTGGGTTTTCCTGGCCCAGCATGCACAGGAAGTTTCCCTTGTTCCCAGGACATCATGAACTACACAGATGTCTTTAGAAACAACAGGCAGGTATCCCACAGACCTTGAACTCTGGGAATGAAACGTTATCCCTAGTGTTTACCGAGCATCTGTCATGTGTCAGGCTTCTGTCTGGGCCCTGGAAAGTCCAAAGAGAATAAGACATGTGTGAGCCCTGTGCTTATTGAGTTTACCCTGTAAGGGACACAGGCTCTCAGGCAAATCATAGTTCTAGGGAATTAATTATAATTCAATGAAAGGCCATGAAAGGATACTTCTGGTGCATATGCAGCATGTACTTGAGTCTCAGCTAGCCTGGGGATCACAGAAAACACTTCTGACAAAGTGACCTCTTGGCTAAAACCTGAGGAGTTAGTGGCCATTTACTTCTTGAAGAACAGAGGGAGTTAAATATAAAAACCTGCCTGCAGAGGACTGATCTTTGGTGGGCTGACACTCGGCTGGATGGAGGGGCAGACAGAGTCCACTCTGGGGAGCATGGATAGGGAGAAAGACTGTGTAATGATTGATCCTCATGAAGATGGACCCTGCTGGGCTTGTGGGTGCTGCTGAGGTGGGGTCAGCAGAGCCCCAGAAAGACTCCAGCCTGCAGAGTATTTCTGCTGCCCCCTGGTGGACAAGTAGAAAAATGGGCAAGAAAATGTCACGTTACATACAGTAAGGCTTTGTTTTTGTTTTTAGTTTTGTACATTCTTTTCAATTTATACTTTAGGCAAAATTTAATATATGTATATATAATTTTATTATATTTATTGAATTAAAGTTGAATATAATAGGCTTAACATGTAGAAAGTATACAATTTGTGAAGTGTCTTCTAGATACATGCACCAGAGAAGTTGTCACAATGAAAATAAAGACCAAGTCCCTTACTATTAAAGTCTCTTCATGCCTCTTGTGATCTCCTTTCTTCCACTCTTTTATTGTTGTTCAAGTACAGTTGTTTCCACTTCTCCCCACGACTCTGCCCGCCCGACCCCAGCTGTCCCCACTTTCCACCCTCGTCCACCTCCTTTTTCAGTGTTCAGGGAACTCTCATTGTCTTTTTTCATTCTAAATTCACTTGCGTTTTCTGGAGCTTTTAAAGTTTTTATCATAATGCATGTAATTTTAGGCCTATGTTGATTTCCTAACTCAACACAATTATTTTCTTTGCATAATTCTTTCTTTTTATTTTCTAGTTCTTTCTCACTCCAGGGGTGCATTAAATTTGTATATCCATTCACCCCTGCGTGGATATTTGCATTGTTTCCAATTTTGGGCTGTTACACGTACCTACCATGGACGTCTATGCAGAAAAGTCTTTAACACAAAGAATTAATGCTTATAAAACCACTGAATAGCTATAGAAATACAAGTTAGGGAGTTACTGGAAGTCTGGTCTCAAGGTCACATGGTCACAGTCCCACCCAGAGGTACAGAAACACCTGCTTCTCCACACAAAGCTGTGTCTGCCACAGCCCACCCAGCAGTCACCACAGTAGCAGAAATAATGGCCCCATCTCCCTTCTAGCTTCTAAATTATGAATCTGTGAACCCCAGAAACTGCATTTAATTCACATCAGGATTCTTGATCACCAGGAGTAGGGAAAAAGTACTGTTTAAACTTTCAGTCCCTCTGATATAAGAGGAAACCTAAGAAAAATGAAGGACATATGCCAAGTGCCCACAGACCACACATGACATTTCTGAGCCCACCTGCAGGCTGTGTGACTGTGGGTGAGTGACTCACCTCAGTGAGCGTCAGTTCCCTCATGTGAGGTCATAAAAATATGTTTGGCCTTCTTTCTTGGATTTTAGACAAGAACATCTAAAACTTCTGGAATTTTGAAGGGATAAGGGTACTAAGAGTGTCTTTCGTTGTGATGAGGCAGCCCTTCGCAGGCCTCTGGATAGTTGCAGAGTGAGGGCAGGTCACCAGAAAGACCAAGTTCTGATCAGAAGCTTGGAATTTTCAGCTGTGAACTTAAGAAATGTTTCAACCTGACTGGAATTTTTATGAGTCTACATGGGCCAAACATGACGATAATTCCTTGGAAGCAAAACCACAATGGACCGAGAGAATGTTCTGAAGAATGGCGATGTTGCCCCTTATTTTATACAGTACAGTGAAAGCTGGAGGTCTGAGGGGTTACATGAAATCCATTGGCTATCCCTTAAGGAGTTGGAGGATGCAAAGTACAGAAATCCCTGAGACTGACTAAAAAGTAAAACAAATAGACACATACAATTGTGAAGTTGGTTGGTACAGGAAAGAGAGCAGTTAACCATGAACACAATAAGTATAGTAATGAGAAGGCATGTGGCCCTTGCTATCATGTAGTGAGTGTTCTGAAAAATTACCCTGATATTTCAAAGGTATGTTTCGGTAGAGGCAAAAAAACATCAAAACAATAAACACCCTAAGTTAAGATAAAGATTGACTTTGGTCAGGAAAGATACCAGCCTAGGACATGACTACCTACCATGACTCACTTTTGGTTAAAATTTTAATTTCAGAGCATCCTCTGTGGTTACTTCATGTCTCTGAGTTTGTAAGTCCCACCACGCAGGTCTCCCCCAAGCTTGTCAGGTTTAGTACGTGGCCACTTTTTTGTTCATACTTCCCCATTTTAGTCATAAATCAATCTAAAGAATGCATTGGTGACCAATCTTATGGTTAAATAACATTGTCTCAGGTGCTAGGAAGGGATTCTTAGGAAGACTTAGTGGCAGCGTTTGCCTTGCTGAACGATAAACCATTGGTGATGCAGCAAGACCTTCACCTTGGATGGAAGTCAAAGCCGAGTGTTCTCAAAAGAGAAAAGCAGGTAAATGGGAGGCAGTTGGTCCCACATCTTTATTAGAAAAACACTCTGGGTCATTGCTAACCTATCAGCTATCATGACCTAAGGTGTGCTGTCTCATTTCTCTGTGTTTTGCATCTTGTATAACATTTACTTACAGTTTGAGGGCAGACTATGCACCAACCCAGTTTTACCTATCTGACCATGAGATGGGGTCACATTTCCTATGGCCCACCTGTTACTCTGTATTCATTATTCATTATTACTCTGATTTCTGCTAGTTCTGCACTTGGAAGTTGTAACCTTAAGGTTAATTTGGGGACCAGGCTGTGAGAACACAATGCTGCAAAGTGCAATTACCACCTAAAAGTTCTGCAGGTGAGGACAGTAAGAGTTTCCTAAGTACATTTCCTCTGCTTCAGCAGCAGGTGTGGAGGGTTTTTATAGCCACTTCAGCCTCCATTTGAATTAATATAGTTAGTAGTCCTTGTTCAGTTAGGGTGTAAGGACATTCACATAATTATGTTCTGGCATTTATTCATAAAATCCCTTTCTCAATATTTTATTCCAGTAACCTTCTACAACTCTCCTTGATCTTAGTTTGTGTCTTTTCACTCAGAAATAACCAACTCAATAACAAAGTACTTACTTTTAAACTCTCTTAAAACACACACATCACTTTTACTCCTTTTGCAATAGCATTTCTTCTAAATTTCAAATGTTACCAGAAGGGGAGCCTGGCTCAGGGTAGGATTGCCTAAGGGTAGCCAGTGGTGCATGGATTCTTGACTCTGTGCAGGAAGAATTCCCCAAAATGTGCCCAGATAATTTTGAGGGTATGTTTATTAAAGCTGGAGACAGTGACACAAGGATGGGCCTGGAATAGAAAGAGCAGCAGAAGTGAGACTGGGTGGGGCTGCTGTGGCTCTCTTACAACACTGTGGGAAAGATGTGAGACTAGAGGGGCTGCTCTCAGCTTACTGCAGAGTCACAGAGAAGGGCCCTTGTGGAAAGTTTTAGGGGGGTTGATGAAGACAAGCTGCTGCTGCCATGCTCCCATATGCAAGTCTCATGGGAACACCTCAGAGATGACAAGATAGGAAATTTACCTTCCCCTAAAAAAAGAAAAACAATTCAGTAAATGTGCCTAAAGGAGTCTGCACACTGCCTTGACTGGTTACTCAGTGGAAAGAGCATCAGCCTGTGAACTGAAAAGTCACTGGTTCGATTCCCAGTGAGGGCACATGCCTGGGCTACGGGCCAGGTCCCCTGTTGGGAGTGTGCTAGAGGCAGATTGTCAATGTTTCTCTCACACATTGATGTTTCTCTCTCATTCTATCTCCATCCACTCTCTAAAAAAATGAATAAATAAAATCTTTTAAAAATAAAAAGAAGAGTGCACACAGTGTAATTTATGTTGAGGAGTTTTATTGCTTTCAAAAGGTGAAAATTTTAGGCAAGTTCTCAGGGAAGATCTCACGATAATAATAGTCATCAGTGTTTTCAGGTGCCACTAATGGATCGGTACCAGGCCAGAAGGTCTAAATTACATGACCAGCTGTATGCCACAAGAGGAAAGGCCACCCTGAAAGCAAGGTCCAGCACATTTCATTTATTGCTAGGGACCTGGGTCTTTTCACCTGGGTAAACTTTTGTACGCAGCTGTACATTGCTCGACCAGTTTGTTCAGGCACCTTCCTCAATTTCCCCGTTTCACTTGCAAAGGAATATTTCTGGCTTCTTACTTAACCTGCCTCAAAAGAAAAACCATAAAAAGAGCATTTTTGGTAAAATAAAAGTTATCACATACACCTTTAGAAATTATTAACAGTTGTGCTATGTACACACTGTTTGAGAAAAGCCCAAAGAACAACTATAATTATTATTATGACTAATACTAGACAGGTAAAGACAATCAAACTTATAATGTTCAATGACACTTTGTAGATATGAAGGTTTTGTTGATGTCTTGGCAGAGCTGCCTGTCTCTGTACCTGACACCAGCCACTTCTCATCCTTGAAATATGTTTGACTGTGGTCAGCAGAGGCAAGCATCAGAGACAGGGGCAGGTGTACATTGGCTGTCGGGCACCTGATAAGATTTTATCTAATAATGTTGACGAGTATCTTTAACTGATGTCTCCTCCATTGGACAAAATATGTCATTGTCTTTCAAGTCATCATCGTTGACTAGGAGTGCACTTGTGAAATGGATATCACTAACTTATCAGATGGTACAAGTTGATTAATATGTTTTTGATAATAATGCAGAATGTCTCATTTTAGTAAGGTTGATCTATACGTCCCTTTGTTTAGATGTATAGGGTGACTAGTGACTATTTAATGAGGAGAAAAACTATGTGTTTACCAGAAGGAGTCAATTTTAGGGTAAAAGCCTTTTTGGTTAATGGGGGTTAAAAGCTTCTGAAAATTTTCTTAGTTAAGTTTTAATTGCACACTTTCTATGCTTCACCAATTCCAGAAAATTATGGTGATGGGCACAATGAGAATCTGTAAAATAGGCCAAATATTAGAAACACATCACATTATTTTCCCAGTGAAATGAGTCCCTCGGTCTCAGTAAGTCAGGGGGAATTTCATAGTTTGGTGTTAATTTCTCACAATAATAATTTACCTTTGTTAAGGCTGTTGCTCTAATGCAAGAAAATGCCTTAACCCAGCTAGAAAATATGCACTTTATAACTAAGACATATTTGTATTCTTGAGAGGGTAGCATTTAAATAGAATTCAATTGCCATATTTCAAGTGGGTCTGGGGAAAGTGGGAATGTATTTGGGAGTAGTTGAATGATTTTTCCAGTGTCACATTTGGACAGAGAGAACATCTGCTACAGACTTTATGAGCTACAGTAAGAGGTTTCCAGCAGTATTGTTCACTTCATGGAACCATGTTTTAAAAAACCCAATGTGTTAGCTCATGTACATGTTAAAGTATTAATATTTGAGTCCCTATAGATAAGATTGGTTCTCATTTGACTCTGTGTATGTTTCTCTTTTTCAAATTTCCCCCTTTCTGATGTCAGACCCCCTTTTCTTTTTCTGCAGTGGTCCACTAGAACTGTAAAGAAAATCCTTCATTGATTTAATAGGAAGCAAGATTCAGTCTCAGGTCAAAATAATTTGGCTGTTTAATACTGCCCACCTTGCTGCAGCATCGGCTAAGTGAATTCCTTTTGCTTTTGCAGTAGCAGCTTTAGAAGTCTTCAAATTCTGGTAACTGCCAGTGTTTCAATGTCTGTATTACATCTAATAATTCTGCAACCTATTTTCTCTCTTTAAGGTACTTGCCTGAGCAAGTTCAGAAGACTTGCTGCTTCCACAACATTCTAGAGTTGTGAGCTATGCCAAGGGCATTGCTACTGCTAGTGCAAATATGGGGAATTTAATTGCTGACATGACGAGCCTGAGTTAGAACAGTTAATTCAGATTGTTGGGAGTGTCTTACTGAAGTAAATGAACACATTTGAAGATTTAGCTCTTCCTTAAATCTTTGGTAAAATTTGCCTTTGAAGCTGTCTGGTCCAGGGCTTTTGCGTGCCAACAGTCTTTGAACACTGCTTCAGTTTCACTAGTATTTATGCATGTGGAAGCTTTTCAATATTCAGTATTTAGTATTGGAAAAGTATGTATTTCTAGAAATTTATCCATTTCACCCAGGTTGTCAAATTTCTTGTTCATAGCAATTTCTTAACAATCCTTTGTATTTCTGTGATACCAGTTGCAATTTCTCCTCTTTTGTTTCTGACTTTATTTATTTGGGTCCTCTTTTCTTCTCGATGAGTCTGCTTAAATGTTTGTTGATTAGTTTATCTTTTCAAAGAATCAGCTCCTGGGCTTGTTGATCCTTTGAATTGTTCTCTTAGACTCCATGTCATTTAATTCTACTCTAATCTTTATTATTTCCTTCCTCCTACTTGCCCTGGGCTTTGCTTGTTCTTGTTGTTGTTCCTCTAGTTCTTGTAGATGTAGGGTTAGGGAATTTATTTGAGATTTTTCTATCTTTTTTTAGGTAGACCTGTTTCACTATGAACTTTCCTCTTAGGGCAGCCTTTGCTGTGTCCCAGAGGTTTTGGGCTGTTGTATGTTCATTTTCATTTGCTTCCAGAAAGTTTTTGATTAATCCCTCGACCATAGGTAACCCATACATTATTTAATAGCGTGTTACTAATGTCCATGTATTTGACTGTTTTGAATTTTTTCCTTAATGTTGGTTTTTAGTTTCAATCTATTGTGATCTCAAAAGATGCTTGATATGATTTCAATGTTCTTGAACGTGTTGAGCCTTGTTTTTTATCCTATCATGTGGTCTATCTTTGAAAATGTTCCATGTGTATTTGAAAAGAATGTGTATTTTGCTTCTTGGGGTGAAAGGTTCTGTGTATACAAATTAAGTTCATTTGATCTAGAGTGTTGTTCAATGTCATGATATCCTTGCTGATTCTTTGAACGATGAAAGCTTTGTTGACAATGGATTGTTAATATCCCCTACTATGTGTGTGTTGCTGTTGATATCTTTCTTGAAGTCCCCCGAGATCTTCCTTATAATTTGAGTGCTCCAATGTTGGGTGCATATATGTTTATAAGGATTGTATCTTCTTGATGGATTATTCCCTTAAGTGTTATGTGGTATCCTTGCTTGTCTCTTTTTATGACCTTTGTTTTGAAATCTATTTTATCTTATATAAGTATTGCTACCCCAGCTTTTTTTCATGTCTGTTTACTTGGAATATTTTTTTCCCCCATTCCTTCACTTTCCGTCTGTGTAGATGTTGTGTTCTGAGGTGGGTCTGTGGTAGACAGCATATATGCAGGTCATGTTTTCTCATCCATTCCACTACTCTTTGTTTTTTGATTGGAACAGTTAATCCATTTACATTTAAGATTATTACTTATAGGTCCTTAGTCATTGCTGTTTTCTCCATTGTACCCATGTTTCTCTCTCCATCTCTCTCTCTCTTTCTTACATCTTCTTAAAGCAGTTCCTTTAGCATCTCTTGCGATGCTGGATTGGTGGACATATATTCTTATAGCCTTTTTTTTTGTATAGAGAACTCCTAATTTCACCTTCCATTTTAAATGAGAACCTTGTTGGGTAGAGTAGTCTTGGTTGCAGGCCTTTGCTTGTCATTGCTTAGAATGTAACTCACCATTCCTTTCTGCCTTATAGTGTTTCTGTTGAGTAACCAGCTGATAGCCTTGTGGGAACTTCCTTGTATGTTACTAGCTGTTTCTCCCTTGCTGCCCTTAAGGTGTTCTCTTTGTCTTTAAGTTCTGTCATTTTAATTATTATATAGTGGCTCCTTTGGATTTAACTTGATTGGGATCCCTGGTGCTTCCTGGACTTGCTTGAATTTTTTTCTCTCCAATTTAGGGAAGTATGCAGTCATTACTTTTTCAAACAGAAATACTTTCCTTTGTTCCTATTCTTCTCCTTTCAGTATTCCTATGATTTGGATATTATTATGCTTCACGTTGTCCTACAGCTCCCTTAAACCCTCTTCATTCTTTTAGAGTATGTTTTCATGCTGTGCTGTCTTGGAGTTTTTTCTCCAGCTTGTATATTTTATCTTCTGCTTCATCTAGTTGGCTTCTAATTCCTTCTACTTTGTTCTTCATTTCAGGTATTGTATTCTCCATTTCCTCCTGGGTTTTATTGGTAGTTTCTATATCCTTTTCCATGATAGTGTATTTCACAGTAAGTTCCATGTAGCTTCCACATAGTTCTTTGTAGTTCTCACTGAGATTATTTAGCATCCTTATAGCCATTATTTTAAACTCAATGTCTGATAGTTTGCCTCAGTGTATTTCATGTAGCACTCTTCCTGGGGATTCCACCTCTCCTTGTGATTGGGGCTTTTTTTCATTTTCTCCCCATTTTAGGTGATTCATCTTATTTGTTTCTACATATTAAGTAGATCTGCTTTGACTCCCTGTCTTCGTGGTGTGACTTTCTGTGGTCAGAGACCCATGGGACTCAGTGGAGCAGTCTCCTTGATCTCCTGAACATGATGCTCTTGGGATGCCCTTTATGCCATTTATGTTGGTTCTCTGGTTGTAATTGGGCTTTTCTTGTTGTTGGGTCATTCTTTGGTGGGTCCTCCCATCTGGCTGGCTAACTGAGAGTCACTCTGCTCACCATATTTTGCATGCCATTGTGCAGTTGCTGCCTGAACAAAAGCAAACAGCTGTGAAAATAACCTCAATACAAAATCACACTATTAACAGCAAATTAGCCCATATTAATAAAGGTGTAAAGAGATGGAGACTATTATAATAAAGGAAAAGTGATTTTGAGGTGGCTAACTGAAAGAAAAGTGATTTCAAGAGGGTAAAGGGAGGCTCAGTAATAAGAGTAGAGAATAAGGACAAGGCAAAGAAGGAAAGAAACATTTACATCATAAATAAAAGCATAAGGGAAGAAGGCAGAGTG
>VMDR010026248.1:0-14100 GCA_007922815.1 Macrotus californicus
CTCCCCATCCCTGAGAAGCAGCTGAAGAGCTACTCAACTTCTCTGACTCTTAACAGCTACTTTCTACTGTTTTTCAAACTTTCTAGCCCATTTCTTAGATTTCAGCAAAGGCATCATAAGAAAAATAGCACGGAATTTCTTGGCTCACCTTGATGGGTTTCCCTCCTCTCAGGTCCTGGCTACCTTGGTAGCTTTCTGATGCCTTAAACCATATATATGTATATGTATATGATGTATATGTACATATACATATCAGTAACAATAAGATAACAGAAATACCTAAATACCTAAATGTTTGGAAATTAAGCAATACACTTACAAATAATCTATGAACAAAAGGATTCTTAGTGGAAATTAAGAATTAAGAATTAAGATTCTTAGTGGAAACAATTTAAACTGAATGTTAATGGAATACAGCACACCAAAACTCGTAGTATCATAATAATGCAACGCAACGTGAGATTCTTGTATTGGCTCATCCTATAGATCCTACAAACATTAAAAAGATAATACTGTATGGTATGTAATTGGAAAGCTCTGGATAAATGCACAGTTTCCTTGAAAAAAAAGTTACCAAGATAACCTCCAAAAGAATTTTGAAAACCTAAATAGTCCTATATGTATTCAAAAAATTGAATCTGTAATTTTAAACATTTCAGAAAGAAAACTCCAAACCCAGATGTCATCTCTAGTGAATTCTTCTAACATTTAGGGAAGAAATAGTACCAGCCTCCAAAGATTAGAAAGCTCAGTGGAAGATTACAACTTTAAATGTGCAAGATCATCAAGGTCTCAGAACGTTCAAGTATGAAGGTATAATTTAACCCACTGAAAAAAAAGTGCCTGAAAGCAAAGAGAACATGCAATGAGCGATAGAATAAGGAACTCATAAACACTAACTATAGCTTTTTAACCAGCTGCAAATATGTGAACTATAATATTACCTGTATTTTATGTCTCCTTGTTAGGTCATATATAATATATATGAATTTTTAATGGAAATTTTATTTCTATGTGTTATGTACACAATATATGTCTACCTAGTTTCTATTTTTAAAACAACTTTTCTTCTCTTTTGCTCTTGTTAGTTTATATAGGATGTACTGGTGATAGTTTACAGAGTAATTTACAGGTTATGGGAGGTACAGGAAGGGTTATCATTGAACAGGGGGAAGGACATGATGTAGAAATTTTCGACTTACTGCTGAGGAGCCATGCTCACAAATAGGTGGGTAAGAAACAGGCACTGGTCCAAACACTGGCTTTCTTGCAGTTCGGCCTAGGTTTTCCCAATCCTGTAAAGTACTCATAATGCTTACAATATCCCTTTCCAAGGGCTCATGGGACAGCTGAAGGCTAGGAAGTCTAATGTGGTGATTTGTGTTAACTAGGTCATCATCAGTGTAATGAAGGGCACTTAAAAAATAAGAGTTGCAGGTGGTAAACGTAATAATGAAAGAATGAAGCACAATGTGATCTCCCTCGGGGAACCGAGGGTCACACCCAGAGGCAACATGTCTGAGTAATTCCTTCTGATCAAAGCATAGCTCAGTGCTATTCCTGGATCTAGGCCTACTAAATATGTTAGGGTTTGATAGTGATCAAGATTACATCAACAGATAGTTGAATGAACAAATGGATTAACATCATTCTTTAAGTATGAGCCCAAGAATGTGTTCGAAAACAGCTGCTGTGAGAAGTACTGGAACACACTCACGATAATAGACCAACACATTCTGGCTCCCAGGGCAGAGAGCCAGCCAATTGATGAACTTAATAAAAGTGTTGTATTATCTGATATCGAAGTGGCAACAAGCTCAAATCCCCCAAGAGCAGACAGAGAAGCTAAAGAATGAGGTTCTAACAGAGTCCTCACTAAATCAAATGGGAAGTCTAAGCCCAAGAAGGATGGGCCAAAAACTGACTCAGAGACATGGGTGGTTCCCGGTTTCCCCCACGCTGCTTAGTGTTTTTTTATTATTATTATTATTATTATTATTATTAAAAAAGTAATACTTCTGGTCACCTGTCATTGCAGGAGATTTTTATTTTAATAAGAGATGATTTTCATGTACTTGGAAAATTCCCATCTTGTTACAAAATATTATGAAATAACAGTAAATTGCACATTTTCTTTCTTCCTAAGAAGTTAAAGCGCTTTGACACATATCTTATTTAATCTTAAAACAACTTGTTGGAGTTATGCAAAGGAGAGGATTAAATATATTTTGTGTATGGAATACCCAAATCTTGCACAAAAAGTTAGAGTAGAAAATAGTCAAGAATAGAATGCAGTGCCTCCAGATCCCAGTCCAGTCTTAGTCTTTGAGGACTTTCTGGACCCAGTTCTATACATAGGAAATTCAGTTCACAACCTAGACTTTTATTCAATCAACAGGCTTGTGGACATTCGCGATGTGCAATTTACTATCCAGTGCATGGAGTGTATAGTGGATGTTGTGACTGATAGGCCACGTCCATGCCATCCCTCTCTCCTGGATGGCGTCAGAGCAGCTCGTGGAATTGCCAGTAGCGCAAAGGGTTATGCTATACCCTGTGACAGTGACTGGTTTAGGAATGGGCATGAGACCAAAGAGAGATTTTTCTGGAGGCTTCTGAGGAAGTGCTTTCTCATTCTGAAGAGAGAGCAACAGGAAAGCAGACGTTCCCTGCTGACTGCTACTGGCAGCCCTCCCACAGCCCCAGGAGGAACTGCCTTAGGGCTAAACTGACACTGTGGAAAGCACTGTGGAAGATGAAAAGAAGCTAAGTCCTTGATGACATCATTGAACTTCTGGATCTACTAAAGCTAAAGCCCACCCCTACTTCTGACTTCCCTCACATACGAAGCTGAAGAATAACCTTATTGTATGAGCGAGTTTGAATTGGTTTTCCTATTGCTTATAAGTAAAAACATTCTAGTGAAAAAGGACTCCCAGGAACTACGCTCACATGCAAAAAGAACCTAATTCTCCAGTTCCAGAGCCTCCTTTCCAGTCTTCACTCCACCCCACCAGGACTTGCTGTTCATAATCCCAAGAGCCCAGAAGGCAAACAGTTCATTTCCAGCCCCACGCTCTCCTCAGATGCCTTCTCCTCACACCATTCAATAGTCATGGTCTGAGACATTACTGGGGTTTATGAAGGGATTCATCTTCATTTATAAAACCCTCCATGCGAGCTTGGCTTAGGCCAGAGTCATAATGGGGGGAAAAGGTAAGCTGCTAAGTACCTTTAAAATTTTAGCTCTAGCTACGTTGCTCTTGCTGCACTTCAAACCCTCCTCCTGGTATTTTGTCCTTAAGGGGCAAGGGCAGGAAGGTACTCTCTTCCTTGTTGTCACTTCCTAGTACCACATAGTGATTTTTCATTCTCCTTGATCTTTCCTGTCCAAGTCTCTGACTTAATGGACTTCCAAGACCAACCTAAAAGAGGCTACAGGGTCCAGAGCTGAGCTCCCAAAGGGAAATGCCTCACCCTACAACAAGGGATCCAGTGTAACTAAACCTTCCTGCTGAGTGGGGGTATAAGTGTTATACTGAGCCCCTCAAGATACATACTTTGACATATATCTTAATTAATCCTACAGCAACCCATTGGAGCTATGTGAAGGAAGGGATTAAATGTATTTTGTGTATGGAATATCCAAATCTTGCACAAAAAGTTAGAGTAGAAAATAGTCAAGAATAGAGTAGAGTGCCTATAGATCCCAGGCCAGTGACTTTTCTTTGTCTTAGTCTTTCTTTGAGGACTTTCTGGACCCAGTTCTGTACATAGAAAGTTCCCAATCTAGACTTCCATTCAATCACTAGACTTGCAGACATTCACTATGTGCAATTTACTATCTAGGTGTTTGGGAACTGGGGGGATCAGAACTCTAGGACAGGGAAAAGCAGATTGTCCATCATTTGGAGAAACTTATTCAGGAAGCAGCTCACTGTGAAATCTGGGTGGTTTCACCATAGGGGTGAAGGAGCATTGACTTTGAGTTGGACCACTGAATTTATTTGTCACTTCCCAAATTGACTAGCTTTGATGCCTTTGACAAGACACATAACTTTCCTGAGCTTCCTGTAGAATGAGACCAATGATCACTGTCTCTTGGGGTTGTTTTGAAGGCAATGGAGATGAAGCACCTCATGCACACCTTCTTTCGTGGAAGTTTTTAGAGTCTTTGTGTGAAATCTGAAAGCACTCTGGGAGTACTCTGCACAGAGAGGAAGTGGGGGCTTGGTGCTAAGGTACTATCTGATTTGAGGGCATGTGCCCCAAGGGAAGAAGCATAGATGAGGAACATAAGGATTAGATCCAAGAACCAGCTCTGTAAAATGGGTGAGTTAGAACCCCACGCATCCTCTCTATGGTTAGCCTCCTTCTCTGTAACCAACAGTGTCAGACTAAACACTAATCTCTAAGGTGCCTTATGGATCTCAGGGTTGTCAGAGGAGAAATCGACAACTCTGGGCATGGCAGGCAAGGCTTACAGGAGAATGTGGGTATATCTGCACACAGCTACTTTGCTGGCCCCTTTAAAGAGTGCTCCCTGCAGGTTCTCGGTCATCCACCACAGGCCACACAATGCCCTCCACTCTTTTTTCACCCTCCTGTTACACTCTGTCAAGAAGGCAAATGGTAGTGCCTTGACCATCTTTAAAAAGTTGACCAAGTATTGTGTTTGATCATATACTTTCAGGATTCCTTAAGGGCTGAAAGTGTGCCTAATTATTTCTTCTCTTTCATTCTGTCAGTTTCAAATTGGGGACCTCTTATGGCTTGAGGATTTTTTGCCTTGGGATTCTATGCCAGAATTTGAGCAATCTAGTAAGAGCCCTTTCACCTCTCTCCCTGAACCATTCTCCCAGTGTCTGATATTCACCATCTTCCTGGAAATTGCCCTTCTGTTGTGCTCTTCTAATGCGAATGCCTTTCTGCGTTTCACCAGGAGTAGTTCAAATGGTTTCCTGATACCCTTGTCATGGTCTCCACAATCCCTCTCTTCAGGAAGATATCTTTCTCACTGGTCACCCCTGGTTGAGGTCCCATTTTTTTTTTTTTTTAATTTTGCTTTCCTTTTTGTTAAAGACTCCCAAACCAGGCTGTCACTTTCCAACAGGACTGCATGCTTGGAAGTTGAGTGAGAATGTGGAACTTGGCCATGTGTGCTGAGAAATCCCAGGTGATGTGTGCTGAAAATGCAGATTTCTGACCCGAGGCATGGTGCCAAAAAGAAGTTTTAATGTCCAACTGTTTCATGCTTCAAAGATAGGCCCTTGTGGTTCTTGGTTTAAACCTACATTCTACACAGGAAGCAACCCGATATCCCACTGACTGGAACCCATAAGGTGATTCAAAATTGCTTAGATTGGGGCCAACAACTTTGCTGCAGATTTGATACTCTCTACAGTTATTGCCCAAACTAGGTGAGTAGCATAACAAGTGGCTCCAGCAGGCACACATTTACCATATTCCACACATCACTGTCCAAATTTAAGAATTTAAGTGTTAGGACAATCAAGAATTAAGTGTTAGGATTCATTTTACATTCAGTATTTTCTGGCATTCACAGCTTTTCAAAAATTTCTGCAACTTCAGTTCAAAAAGTTGGTTATTGTCCTCTTATAATTTGTTCAATAAAAAACAAATAGATTTCTCCAGCAAGGACAGCAAGAGTGCTCTCCTCTCCCAATTAAATAATGGTATAGTATTACATTTGTGGTCTCCTTTTTAGGAGACACTTCATTTCTGCGTGATTTCAGTCAAGATACTCTTCTAAAATATCATTTAATCCAATAAATACCTATTGAAAATCTCTATGTGAAAAACACTAAAGATTATACCAAGATGAATAGAACATTATTTATCTTCTCTAAGGCTTACAAGTTAAAAGACATACATAGAGCAAATAGCTATGTTTGAAAATAAATAACATGCAGTGAAAAGTGGTCAGGGAGGAAATGAATGGTCCTGGGAGAACCTTGCAGTCTTACGGAGGGAGTGGCTTTGAGCAGAGCCCTGACTGATGGGAAGCCCTCCCATTGTTAGAGGTGATGGGCCAGTATTTCTCCTGAAGAAGACACCTGAGCCCCAGCT
Organism: Macrotus californicus; assembly: GCA_007922815.1. Classification (NCBI taxonomy): domain Eukaryota; kingdom Metazoa; phylum Chordata; class Mammalia; order Chiroptera; family Phyllostomidae; genus Macrotus; species Macrotus californicus. The sequence goes on from VMDR010026248.1 coordinate 6,091, forward strand.
CAGGAAGAAGGGGAATGTAGACCCAGGGGAGAGCCATAAGGTGTTCTGCCCAGTGTACACAGGGAAAGCGGTGTCAGTAGAGACTGAAGGGCCACCTCGGAGGACTGTGAATGCCTATCCAAGCAGTTGGCAGTTTTTTCTGTTCTGGCTGGTCTCTCTGGTATTGCTCAAGGCAGTCATTCAACAACATTGTGTAAATAACTCCAGAAAATGCTCCATCAAATTGTCCATGAAAAAAGCAACTCCATGGAAAATCAGTATCTATTGCAAATCAGCATCTGAAATTCAGAGAACCTGCCCTTAAATATTCAATTTGGGCCCAGATGGGAAACTATTGTTTGTTGTTGTTTCTTTTGCCCATGGCTGATTTTGTTAGCTTTGCCTCTTCCAAGCGGGCTGGCTTCAGTGGCAGGTTACACTGCTCTGAAGGTTAGTGACCTGCCCCATTGAGCTGCCCTCCCAAGTGCCTCCAGGGGGATTTTGTGTAGTCCACATAACTCTACATGTGAATCATACCATCTTCACCATACCCACCACATTTGATGAAAACTCTGCCATCCATTTTTGCATGAAGTAGTAAGATTTGGACAACATAAACTTAATTTTATTTATCAAGATGAATAAAAAGCATCAGCAAGATTGGTGACATGCTTTAAAAGTCACACTCTGGGGCAGTGGGTTTGTGGATAGTGGAAGGGTTCAGGACCGATGGGAGGATTTTACAATGCTCAGGCAAGAGGTAACAAGACCTGAATTAAAGCAGTAAGACTTAAAAGAAGGGGCAGATACAGGAGGTGTTTTGGAGGTAGGATCAAAAGGGTCTGGCAACTGATTGAAGGTACAGGGAGAGGAAGACAGAAATGCTGAAGTGGCTTCCAAGGTGTGAGGCTAAGTTAACAAGGGGATGACAATGCCGTCACACCAGGAAGGGGGACCCAGAAGAGAGTGATTCTGGCGCTAAGGGAGTAGGGGGTAACTTATTTAGAAAATAACAGGAATATGCTTGGTTTCTGCTCACTAAATTAGTTATAATTAGGGTGATTATATATTAATGAATCTAAACTGGGACACTGTTGAGAGAGAAAGGGGATACTTTCATAATTGCACCAGAGCAACAGGTCTAAACCAAGACTCTTCCAAGCACATCCAGATGTGTGGTCCTTATTGGAGTACCTCTCAGTGTTCACTTAGTCGGGGACTTAGCTGGTTCACAGTTCATTGAACTTAGGATCTCAGAGTTGGGGGTACCCTAGAAATTCAATAATGTAGCCTCTTGGCATTCCCAGAAAGTCCTATATACTCCATTCCCTAAGTCCAGCCTCTGCTGGAACAGTTCCCAGGGACAGAGGACTCACTGTGATACTCAGAAGCCTGTTCTAATTTTGGACAGTGCTAAGTGTTCTTCCTTATTATCCTTAGCTAAAAATGGCTTCCTGTAAACTCCACACATTGGTACTAATAATAGTTCCAATAAAAATGACATCGCCAATATTAAAATAGCTAACAGTTACTGAGAACAAACAAAGGGCCAGGCCTTACATGTATTATTTTTGAAGCTCTCTATCAGCTCTAGTTACACTGAAATATCTATCACAATTTTACAGATGAGGCAGTAGACACCAAGAGGGAATGTCCCCTGCCAGAGACACATAGTGAAGAAGTAGTAAGGTAGGATTTGAACCACGCTCTGTCCCCTTAATCCCAAAGCCCATATTCTTTCCACAAAAACATGTATCTGCAGGTCATAAAGTACAATCTCTTCCATATATCAGCCCTTATGGTATTTGAAAACAATTATCATCTCACCCTGGCTAGTGTGACTCAGTTTGTTGGAGCATTGTCCCATTACCAAAAGGTTGCAGGTTGGATTTCGGGTCAGGGCACATGCCTAGGCTGCGGGTTCAATCCTTGGTCTGGGAACAAGTGCGTAAAATCTCCAGTCCAGATGTGTATGATGCCTGGTCGGGGAGCATATGGGAGGCAACCAACTGATGCCTCTCTCTCTCATTGATGTTTTCTCTCTTTCCCTTTTTCTCTGCCTTCCTCTCTCTCTAAGAGCAATGAAAAATGTCCTTGAGTAAGGATGAAGTAAAAAAAAAATTATCATCTCTGCTCTTGCTGACCCTGACTCATATTCCATCCTCCCTACCCCTACTCTGCCAATAGACATCTGCCTTTTAAAAAAAAAATTCTGGATCCCTTACTCATGGAAAATTTCAATTTAATAATGTACCTCTGAAAATATGATGACCAGGACCACACCCCACATTTTAGGTGTGTCCCAACCAGCATAGACTACAGCAAGCTTCCTACTTGCTCTGTCTAGGCACAGGGTTGAATATAAAATGCAGCTTTTGAAGGTTGTTTTTTTTCCCCCTTCATTACCATCTGCTCTTCATTGATCAGTTGTGTGCCACATGCACATCAGATTGTCAGTTACTTACAAGGGTTCAGCATGGAGAGTGTGGCAGCTTGATGCCATCTATCACCAACTCCAAATGCAGGTTTTGCTGATGGTGAGTGCAGCAGACGTCTGTTGTTTTTGCTTGTCAGCACCTCCTTTCACTAATAGTGTCCTTATTTCTTCGCCCTTTCAGCCTTTACACCAAAGGTGAGCCAACTCCACCACTGGGTTCCAATAGCAGAACCCACAATCTAGGCTTCTCCAATCACATCTCAACACTCTGCCTTCATAATTGGCATAGGGATGGGTAAGGGAAGCAGTGGACTGTATCAGTCAGCTCACGTTCTAATCATGCCATATAACAAATTATTCCAAGATTCAGTTAGCTTATAGCAAAAACATTTTTTTTCTTGCCCACATTTCTGCTGATGGCTGAGATTCGGCTGATAAAGGCTAGGCTTGAATGGTGTTGATTCCAAATGAATGATTATATGGTATAAGAGGAAGTTTGAGTATATTTGCACAGTTGGGCTTACTCTCTTGCTGTACTTCTTTTGTCATAAGGAGAATGTGATTTGTATGTGAGTTGTTTGTGCAGAAAGATGAAAGGCACATGAAGAAACCCTAGATATAATAATCATTGGATGTAATCATCCCCATTTGCTTCAGCCAATTGAGTTGCACTATCTGTCCCTTGCAAACAAAGGAGTCCCAACAGCTATAGCGAATGAGTGAAATTGTCTGCACAACAGAACTATAACACAGGATGATTACGCCTGGAACTGCCCTGGCCAGGGTTTTTCTAGCACGGTCTCCTAGCCCATTCCTCATTGTTGCAGTCCTTCCTGAGTGGCATGATGACATGCAAACCGTGAAGCTAGAAGACTTTTGCTATTCCCCAAAATCTGATCGTTAGTAGTCTTGACTGATTTTTAATGACATTTTATCTGATTAGAAAGCACTTTTTTACCTTACTTCAAATATTTCTTCATGTAAAAATATGGAGGAAATGCAACCAAATTTAGAATTCCAGGACAAAAACAAACAAACAAACAAACAAAGACAAGAGTAGTATTTTTCAAAGAGGATGGTTTCTGGCTCATGTGATCTGCAAGATTGTTATAATAATCATTTGAAATAATGGATAAGACGTTTTATTATTTTCCTTATAATAGAATCACTTCCTGAACATAATGAGTTTAGAGAGAAACCACTTAATTTGAGCAACTAGAATGTGGTTTATGATGCTTTATACCATATAGCTGAATGATTTCTAATATTACAACCCCAACAATGAAAGAAAAGGAGGCCATATCTTCTGGTGCTTTCTTAAGAGCAGAAGAAATCCTTTCCCAGAAGCTCCCAGTCAAGTCTCCCTTCATGATTCATTGGCCAGAGGTGGCTCACATGTCTAACTCATATACCAAACACTGACAAGGGGAATGGAACAGCTAAGATTGGCTTAGAATAGACTCGCTTTGCACCCAATGCCATGTGCAAGAGAGGGCAAGACCAAGGCTAAGGCTTATTTCACAGGAAGAAGAAATGGCTCTGGGGTTGAAAGCTGACAATGTCTCATACAGTTCTGTGCTTACCACACTCTACTGTAAATTGCCTGCCTATGTGTCTGAAGCCCCCTTGTACTCTCCAACCTCTGGGGCAAGTGCGGCAAGATCTTGCTGTATGTCCCCAGCACCCAGTACAGTTTCTGAGACTCAGTGGGAACAAAGTAAGTATTTACTGAATTTTATTATCAGGTTTTAAATCTACTTCAGCTCTAAGGTTCTATGAACATATTTCAGTAGTAGGCTGACAGTAGTTTCTGTTCTTTGCTTGGTGCTGGGCACAGACTCAGCATGGAGGAAGAAACACCCAATGGTATGTACAAAACTCCTGTTGGCCTTCTGTGATTCTCTGATTTTTAGAATAATTTAATTCCCTACCCCCTTTACATTATTATCCAAAACCTTTAGAACTAATTAGAAGTGGGAGGATCAAAGATGATATATTTTAAATTTGCTTCCCGCCTCACCCACTTAAAGTAAAGAATCCTGCATAGCCCATTAAGCTGGAGGTACTTGCTGACAGGAAGGAAACCATCTGGTGAACAACTTCTGTTAATTATGTTGGAACATACTAACGAGAATAAAGAACAGCCCTTAATGACCTTCCCCTTGGTGGCAGAATCCACTGCAGAGTAGACAGTCATGGCTCGGAGCCAAAAGTTAATGGTTAGTATTGGCACCAAACACTCAGGCTCACTAGTACTTAATAATCTCCCCTCGGTGGAGAAAGTATTTCAGGCATTCGGAGCATAAACCCTCCTAGCTGAGGATTTATGTAACTGAGCTCCAAAATAGTCATTTAGGGCATTATTCGGAATCCCTTAGTAAATGCGAGTGTGGGTGTTACCTTCTCTGTATCTTCCTTTGCATATGGACACACTGGAGGAGGCCAGAGAAAGATTTTCATTTTGTTTCAACCAATAACAATATCTAAATGTTACCTGGCAGAGCACCAAAGCAATTATTTCATATCCCAGAGGGATAAAGATACACACAAATAATTATCCTCATTATGACCAGGATGAGTTATTCATTTATAGTAATATTACTTCTAATGCTACTTTACCCTTTGAAATCTAGGCAACCCTGTAACTTCTTTTGCCACCCATGCAAAAAAAAGCCGGGTTGAAGCTTTGGCATTTGAGTCAGCTGTAGGTGTGAAAACATTGGTATTTTTTTGTTTCACTCGTTGATTTGCTACTTGGTTTAAAAAAGGATTTTTCTAGAGTAGATTATATACTATGATAAGATTAAGTAAAAGTTTAAGGAAAATTATTTGAAATTAAAAATTTTAATATGAACAAATTTTAAAAGAAAACAAGAATAGGAAAATAAATTCAAACCAGAAGTGAGAGTAGTATACAAATATGCGTGTCATGAAATCCTAGTCATTACTAGAGATGGGCCACAGACATGACCCCATGCCCCCTGGAATAATGCAAGGAGGAAAGGCAAGCAAATGCTTCAGCGGGAACTTGGGGGCTCAGGAAAAAGTTTTTAAAACATTTCAAGTCTAAGAGTTTCCTAGTATGCAAAGTACTTTAAGCCGAATCTCTCATTTAGTGCGTTCACAATATGTATGCATAAAAAAAGAGAAACAATCCTAGAAATTGCTGCTTCAAATCAGGTGGGAAATAGTATTTTAATAGAAATCTTAAGTAAAACTTCTATAACTAGGAACTGTCAACATTTAGCTCCTTAAATTATCACAAATCTGTAAAGAATATGGATCTGTAATATATTAAAGTTTAATAACCCTAGCTATTAGCCAAGAAACTGCTTTCTATATCATTTCTTGATGTGTAGTTAAGTCTTTTCATATGTACATTAAGAATATAATTTTTATAAAGGCAGGTATGTCCAAGAGTTTGCACAGAAGTAACAAAATAGAAGTTGTTTGTGCCTAAATCATCCCATCTGTGCCTCTTGGACAATACTCAGCCCTCTTTGCAACCACATGCATCAAGCAATTGGCTAAAAATCCTTGTAGACAGGATGTCTCCTATTTGCATTTGAAGTACTCTTCTGTTTAAAATATAAATGTAATTAATTTGCATTATCTACTTAATCTGTGTTTGCATACTAATGTCACAAAAAAAAGGGAAAATAATTGTTAGGTCTTTATCAGCATACCTCCAAATATCTGCATTCAGTGAATTTAAATGATTTTCTTAAAACTAACCAACTTTCTTTGAAGCCTTGAGGCTTCCACACCTCCTACTGTCCTCTGCACGCCCACTGCTATCTTTGAAGTTGGCTCATCTGGTAACAGACTTATTGCAAGCTGCAGTGCACACCTACCATTCAAAGAGTTAGATGTTGTCCATGTGACAGATTTAATCAGTCCCTTGGTCTCTCAGACACGCAGCTGTTGGTGAATTCTTTTTTGCTGGTGTAATATTGTAAGTGTCTTAAGTTAAAATTAAAGCTGCCTTTAACTTTCCACCTTGTTCTTTAAGAAGACTGTTTTCTGGAAGCAGCATGTGTATACATTTTTAAGTGGTAGTGCCAAGGAGATATTTTATACTACATTCAATCTTTAATGTTCAGAAAGAATGGCCCAATTTAATAGAAAAGTCAGTAAATAATCCAAGTTGTTGGATCTAGGCAAAAGCAGATCGCCTAGAATTATTGGTAAAAATAAAAATATGACCTTCTTTGGCAGTTTTATGCTACAGATGCTGCATTTTAAGATGACAGCATTGAAATACAGAAAAACATGTGGGATTTATAGAAATTCTCTCCATGTCCAGATTGCCTGGCCCCTGCAAGTCAAAATGTCACTTCTGAAACACATCATTTACCAATCCTCTAGCAAAACAAACAACCTTTAGAAAGTCCTCCATGAAACCAACACGGCAAATAGTAACAGAGCTGGAATGTCCTTATGATCAGGAGAGAATGAAGCTTTAGATATTGCCAACTTTTTATAGAGGAGTCAAAAAGGAAAGGGAACCAAAATGGAGTATCAGACAGAAGAGGCTTTGGAACAACAAAATGAACTCCTGACAACTGCCAACAAGTACGTACTCTGGGGAGAGGCTTGGTGCGGTGTGGGAGGCAGAGACTACAGGTGAAGAGCAGAATACTCACCCCATTCTGGGGAGAAAAATGAGAACTCCAGGGATCAGGAAACATTCTGAAGTCAATGCTTTGCCATGGTTGTTTCCAACCCTCCTACAAATCCTAGATCTGGGCCTGTAGCCACCTTACACATTTCCATTACCGTTGTTTTGATCAGGTAAAAAGAAAAAGTGTGTCAAACATTTGACCTCATTGTAAAGGAAGCTAGAGCACAGAAAAAGACATGTATGTGAAATTCTGCTATTTCTTAGGAAGGCGTTCTAATGAGCTGGTGTTAGTGCTCAGGACTGGTTTTCAGAATGGTTGGTTCTGGGGTCAGACACTCTCAGGCCAGGGGACAGGCTTTACCACCTTCTGGGCACGTTCTCCTGACTGAGCGAGCTTTCTAATGTGTTGAAGCTTCTGCTTTCCTGTCTGTAAAATGGAGATAGGACATTCTCCGCAGAATTTAAATAATAAATGTGAATTATGTTGAGCCTTTAGCAGAGTATCACATACTAAGTGCTCAATAAAGCGTAATTAGTATTGCTAGAGAAAGTACAGCAGAACCCTCCATCCTAACAAGTGATATGAAATGATTTATTCTCATCTAAGGCAGCAAAGGACTGTCATAGGAGTATCCCACATGGTAGAGATCTGAATACAAGATAGATTTAGAAGAGAGAGAGTATTCTAAATAATAACGTGCTCTACGCCTTCTTTGAAAAGGCCATACTGCAGGTACAAATTGATTAAGGAACAAAACACTACTGTCCTGAGGTTCTGTTAACTGATGAAAATTCATACACGTAAATATGAGACTCTCCCTTTTTGAAAACTGTATTGTCATTTTTGGGTGATCTCTAGATTCTTAGGTAACTTGGAAGTGAAAAAAGCCATGATTCACTTCTGTATGATCATTTTAAAAAATAGATAAAGGCTTTTATCCCAGTTTAGCAATTATTATGCTTGTCTCTG
>VMDR010026249.1:0-14104 GCA_007922815.1 Macrotus californicus
GTTTCTGTCTGGTTACAATAGCTTAATGTTGTTAACCTAAATATAAAAGACCAAAGTGAAAAGAAAAAGTGAAAGGCAACAAGTATATGAGATCCAAAAAAATAGATATTTGGGAAGCATTAATTCAGGCAGAAACCCAAATAGTGTTCCAATTAGGAGGTGAAGGCAAGCGATATTTATGAGAAAGGGAAAGAGGGTAATTACATAAATAGAAGGAGCCCTGACTGATGTGACTCAGTGGATTGAGCGTGGGCTGTGAACCAAAGGGTCCCCAGTTCAATTCCCAGTCAGGGCACATGCCTGGGTTGCAGGCCAGTGGGCCAGGCCCCCAGTACAGGGCACTCGAGAGGCAACACACACTGCTATTTCTCTCCCTCTCTCTCCTTCTCTTCCCCTCTGTCTAAAAATGAATAAATAAAGTCTTTTTTTTTTTTAAGATTTTATTTATTCATTTTTAGACAGAGGGAAAGGGAGGGAGAAAGAGGAGAGAAACATCAAAGTGTGGTTGCCTCTCACACGCCCCCTACTGGAGACCTGGCCCGCAACTCAGGCATGTACCCTGACTGGGAATGGAATGGGCGACCCTTTGGTTCGTAGGTTGGCGCTCAGTCCACTGAGCCACACCAGCCAGGGCGAATAAATAAAATCTTAAAAAAAAAAAAATAGAAGGAAGGAATTTCTGTGGGTATTACTAAACTAAGGGACAAGTTTCCTTAGGTACAAATACGCTAACATAATGATGCTAATTCTAAAGAATGTTTTTAATTTTGAGTCTAGTAATCATAATATCTGCTTTTCTACCTTTACAAATGGTAGTTTGGAATAGAATCTTGCTGTACCCCCATCTAAATGTTATTTTGCCCAGTTTTAACAGTTCCAAAGTTTGAGGAGTAAGACACTCAAGGCAGTCCCTCTGGAATGGCAGCTCCAACTCCATTTCTTTTAAACATTTTATTTTATTTTATTTTTTAGAGAGAGGCAAAGGGAGGGAGAAAGAGAGGGAGAGAAACATCAATGTGTGGTTGCCTTTTATTTGCGCCCTCCCACTGGGGACCTGGCCTGCAACCCAGCCATGTGCCCTGACTGGTAGTCGAATTAGCAACCCTTTGGTTTGCAGGTCAGTGCTCAATCCACTGAGCCACACCAGCCAGGGCCTTTTTTATTTTGATTCAACAAATATTTATTGAGAACAGGATATACATCAAACATTATAATAGGTTTATATTGAATAGAGAGGATGTCTGTCTTGCAGGAATTTATAACATGTAAGTCTCTGCTTTATCCATTCATATAGTCCTTCAATATTTATTATCCAACTCCATTTTGAAGTGGCTCCATTTATATTATCTTTTACAATGTCTATATATCTTACTTCCTCTAAAATTCCAAGCTCTGTGAGGTCAAGGTTTATATCATTTTTTCTTCCTACAGCACATATTATCGTGGATGTGAGGTATGGGAGGTGACAATGTGAAGCCTTGGATTGGAACAGGAATAATTAAGACTGACAGATAGATAATAGGCTATCTAGTGGGATAAGAGTTGATATAAATCAAGGACAAGTTGGATGTGGGAAAAGTTTTAAGAAGAGGTTAAATGAGGATCCAAACTTGATAGAACTTGTTCACAAAACTAATTCTTTTGGGCAACACAAATTCCTATCATGTTTTTTTCAATAGTTCTGTCATTTATTTGGCATTAATTCAGTGGATTGGAAAAAGTGGAGTCCTCTTGCATAATCTTAGTAATATGAGATGTTTAAGCATAAAGCTGGTCTTATAAAACAAGCCCCAACTGAGCTTGATAAATCCCCAGGGAGGGCTAGAAGACTGAGGACTCAGGTGGCAGCTTCACTTAAATGGCTACTTCTGAACTTAGCGGACAAAGGCAACCACAATTAGTGTGCTTACTCTAGGGTGGTCCCTAAAGGTACATAAATCCCCAAGCCTTACCTAGGACATCCTAAGGGTAATCAAAATCATAAGGCATATTTCTTTACCCAAAAGATTCTCAAAAGTGTTTTGTGCATTTCATATAAAGTTAAAAGACAGAACAGCCTTGTGTCTGGACTTCTTATGTGAGATAATCAATTTCTTCATGGTGATTGTAGGAGAGGAAAGTTTTCCTCTACTCTTCTAGGTTCTTTTGGTTGGTCTAATAATTAAATTGACATGAGACAGATTAACTGGAAAAAAACAAATTTGAGTTTGTTTGTATGCGAGCCCCATAAAGACAAAAGAGGCTCTCAGATAGGCAATTGAGGCTTATATTGCCATCCTAAGCTAAGGAGAAGACATATGGGCCTGGGGGTTCAAAGGGAAGAAAGACAATTCATAGGAAGATGAGAAGAGCAAATGTTTGGTAAACAAATGTTTGCCATGCTGTGCAGAGAAAGCAGTTGGACAGAGAGAGAACTTTGAACGAACAGGCCCTGCCTAATTTTCCGCAGCCCAGCTCACCTAAGCCCATACTATGCAGTTATCCCTGGAGATACTTCTCTCCCTGGACCAGGCCCTCTACTTAAATTCTTTCAGGCAGTTAAGGGGGAGGTAAAAATTATTACTGAGTCTGTTGGGTCTTGATTGTCATCAGCTCAAATGTGGCAACTTGTTCTTGTTGACATAAGAATGTTTAAACCTGTAGAAAAATTTTAAAGACTTTATTAGAGTTTATCTGAGCCAAACAGAGGATATATCTGGAAGCAAGATCTCAACAGATTGAGAAAAATGCCTCTCAGAATGACAGTTTGCAGTTTCTTTTATGCATTTGGAACCAAGAAGGAAACGTAAGGAAGATTAAATGAAGTAGGGAGAAAGCTAGGTGGGTGGTTGGGTTTTTTTCCAATCAACAATTTTTGAATCACTCATTCTTTCTTTCTTTTTAAAAAAAGACATTATTTATTGTTAGAGAGAGGGGAAGAGAGGGAGAAAGAGAGGGAAAGAAACATAGATGTGTGAGAGAAACGTTGATTGGTTACCTCTTGCACACCCCGAACTGGGAACCTGGCCCGTAACCCAGGCATGTGCCCTGACCAAGAATTGAACCAGCGACATTTTGATTCACAGGCTGGTGCTCAGTCCACTGAGCTACACCAGCCAGGGCTCACTCATTATTTCTCAATTAATCTAAATCTACCAAGTAACCAAATCCTCCACTGCCTTGCCCTAGGCTAAATGGAAAGCTCTCAGTCACAAAATTAATTTGTGGAATATATAACAGTTGTAAATGCTTTCCAACTTTTAGTTACTAATGTTTTTGCATTTGAGGATTGTCTACCAAGAGCTACTTCAGCAATGTAGCCAGGAATAAGATAAATATAGGAATAAATCTGAGGATAGTGGTGATGGCTGTACAATATTATGAATGTACTTAATGCCACTGAATTGCATACTTAAATTCAAAATGTTACATGTTATTTTATACATATTTTACTATAATTTTTAAAAACAATAGAAAAAAGAAATCAGAAAACATAATGGAAAAATGTAACAGTAAGAGAAACTAGATTATTTGGGAAGAAAACTGATAAAAATACATACAAAGTCAGAATAGGGTTCCAGAATAAATGGAGAAACATATCATGCTCCTGGATTGAAGAGCTCAATGTAAAAAAGAAAAGAAAAAAGAAAAAAAACACACACAAAAAAAAGTTCTCTAATTTATCTATGCATTCTATGCGATACAAAGGAAGCCTTGATAGGATTTATATACACACAATACTATAGGTAGATACATAGACATACATGTGCACAAAAATTGCTTCTATAATTATCAATAACCCGGAGTGGATTGTTCAATAGTATATTGTGACAATGGTATTGTCAGAAGAGACTAGCCAGCTGGAAAACGATAGTTGAACTCCTACAGTTTACCTTACATCAAAATTAATTCCAGATGGATCAAAAGTGTCAAGTTAAAATCAGACTAAAAACAAGGAGAAAATAGACATCTTCTCCTCAAATGTACTGAAGTCTTAAACAGGCATTGAATCAGACAGAAATTCCAAACAGCAAATAGGCAATAAAGAGGCTAAACCCTGTAATCATCGATCTAGCCACAGCAAGTTGTTTCTCAATATCCACCAGAACAATTGAGATTTAAAAGGTGGATAAAACTACATTTGATGAGAAATGAGCAATAGGAATCTTCATGGCCTGCTCTTGAGAGCATAAGGTAGTATAACTTCTTTGAGAAACAGTTTGACATTGAACTTACCCAAAGATTCCAAAATTCTACTTCTACCAATTCAAAAGAGTATAATTTATTAATAAAAAAAGAGCATCTGGAAAAGTAGATTCACATAAACAACACATATTAAATAGAAGAATAAACATAGGATACAATTTCTCCCAGATATCAGAGTGTAAACTGTTAAAATATTGTCATATTGGCACTCTCCCTCTCAGGAGCATGCCCACACCTGTCTTCCCTTGCAGGTGAGCATCTCTTAAACTCTATGGGTCCTCAGGAGACTTGCAATGGGCAGCCTTCTCTTGCAATTGTTACCAGACAGGGGCCAGGCCCTGAGTGGGTCTGCCTAGGGCAAGCTGTAGGATGTGGATTCTTGACTTGGAGTAGGAAAGATTTCACAACATGAGTACAAGTGACTATGAGGATACCTTTATTAAAGTTGGGGCCCTGCCTAGTGTGGCTCAGTGGATTGAGTGCCAGCCTGCAAACCAAAGAGTCGCTGGTTCAATTCCGAGTCAGGGCACATGCCTGGGTTGCAGGCCAGGTCCCCAGTAGGGGGTGCCTAATAGACAACCACACATTGATGTTTCTCTTCCTCTCTTTCTCCCTCCTTTTCCCCCTCTCTAATAATAAATAAGTAAAATCTTTAGTTTAAAAAAAAAAAGCAGGGGACAGTAAGACAAGGAAGGGCTTAGCAAAGAAGAAAGAAACAGGGCTCCTTAGCTCACTGGGAAGTCAGAGAAGACGGGTCCTTGAGGACAGGTTCAGGGGATTAGCCTGGGACAAGCTACCAGATGACCGTGGAGATGCGTGCCTGTGAAGAAAAAAGTAGGGAGAAGAAGGAAAAAAAGGGAATGTTACCACCTGCTCCCCAGAGGGAGGAGCCCCGCTGAGTCCTTTGTCTTGAGGCTTTTCTCTCTTGCAGGCAGGAAACTTAGGGGGGTCGCCAGAGGGTTTCAGCAGAATATTCATCCATTTTCCAGGTGTGCTCTTTTAGGGTCATGATCTCTGCGGATTGGTCAGTGACAGGGAAGGGGGTATTTAGTCATTGCAGCTGGTCTTGGCATTGCCCACCTGATTTTGCTTACCTGGATCTGGAGCTGAAATACAACTGAGGCCTAGATATTATATCCTAGATGTTATCTCCAGGGAGGAAAGGTTACCTTGGGGGTGAGGTCCTGTTTCTCCAGTTTTGCCCCCTGCCAGGCACTCAGGACTTTCTGGCCCTAGTGACCATCTGCATTTGGCTGTAAATTGTTTGGCCACTGTGTTCAGCTGTCTCAGTTTTCCTATTTCACTTGCCAAGGAATTTTCATAGCTTCTCACTACCCTATCTTACTATGGGGCTAACCCCCTGAACCTGTCTCCAAGGCCCCTTTTCTCTGACTTTCTGATGCACCAAAGCAGCCCCGCCTAGGCTTATTTTTTTCCTATAACATTTCTAGAGAGCCAAAGCGGCCCCAGCTAGGCTCTCTTCTATTGCATCTTCTATGCTAGGCCCGTCCTTGTTTCGCTGTCCCCACCTTTAATAAATGTACTCTCAAAATAAAAAATAAATAAATAAAATAAAAAATAAAACATTGTCATATCAAAGCAATTTTAGACAAATCGGCCACTGAGAGAGAAAGAAGTTCAGGAATAGAATCAATGGCATCTCTATGTATTATATGATTATCTAAGTTTCATTTCAAATCAGGAAAAGATGAATTAGTAAGTGGTGCTTTGTCTGTTTTGATGAAAAAAATGCTAAATATTTTTGGAGGAGGGAGATTTAAAAATACAATGATAAACGAAGATATAATGTTGCCAGAAAAAAAATTTTAGGAAAATATCTTTATAATTTTGAAGTGACAAGGTGTATGTGTATAAATATATACCTTAAATATATATTATATATATTTTTAATTTATCCCAAACTTAGAAAGAGACTAACTGTTAATTGTTTGACACTTTGATACAGAATATTTACTGTCTGCTTGCCTTAATGTGCTGTTCTTGGGAAATGATAGCATATATATTTGACAACAATCAACGTTTGATGAAAGTGCAGAAGGGCAATTGCTCATCTCTGGCCAGGTAGCTTAGTTGGTTAGAGCATCGACCTGATATACCCAAGGTTTCAGGTTTGATCCCTGGTCAGGGCACATACAAGAAGCAACCAACGAATGCATAAATTTAAGTGAAACAACAAAAATTGATCTCTCTTTTCCTCTTTCTTTCTCTCTCTCTAAAAAAATACAGTTTTTAAAAAGTCTTTTTTAAAAAAAGACAACTGCTCATAAGATTAGAAATTTACATGTAAACTTGATAAGCTGACAGGGTGGTTACCACAGTCTAGATAGAGATGTGTTATCCCCGATGTGATAGGCCTTTACTGATCTGAAGAAGTTGACCACTCAACTAATTTAGCAAACTTTTTTGACATTATTTGTCCTTTGACCGTACAAGCAAAACTGTTCTTCAAATGCTTCTCTAATCAACTCTTACATTCTGGTCCCTTCATTATTCAATAAAGCTTTTACATGTACCAACAAATGTACTGGAGAATTTTGCCTTTTAATATAACTGTATATTCTCAAACAAGGCTCTGGAAAGATAGGACAGTGGTTATTAAATTGGACAGTGGTTACTTCTGGGATTGGAAGTTGGAAATTAAATTTTTACAACATTTCTACATTACTTCCATATTGTAAAAAAAAAAAAAAAAAAGAGTCCTGATTTTAAAAATGTTACTGTTTTATAAAAAATAATAGAAATGGAGCCACTTCAAAATGGAGTTGGAGCTGCCATCCCAGAGTAACTGCCTTGTAAGTCTTAGTCCTCAAAAACCTTTGGAATGTTAAAACTAGGCAAAATAACCTTTGGACTAGGCCTACAGCAACACTGTATTCACAACTACTGTCTGTGAAGTTTGCAGGAAAGCAGACATTATAACTCAAATTAAAGACAATCTTTAGAATTAGCATCACTATGGTAGCTTATCTGCATCTATAGAAATTCCTCCTAGCTTATCTGCCCCCATAGAAATTCCTTCCTTCTATTCCTGTAATTATTCACCTTTCTTATCTCATAAATACTCCCCTCCTTCTCCTCCTACTGAGAATGCTATTTGGGTTTCTACCAAATTAGTGTGTCCCAGAATCGCAGTTCTTGGATCTCAAACACACGTTGCCTCTCACCATGATGTTTTTATTTTTAGGTTAACAGAGTTTCAGTAAAACTAAAGAAAACAATTATCTGTGAGCCCTATGTTCACCACTAGAGAAGTGATTTAGCAAAATATGGTACCTCTTCCTCAGAAAAAATATTCAGTCATTAAAATTATGTTTGTGAATATTATAACATATAAAAGTATTTTGTTAAAAATAACAAAAACTATGCATAGAAAAGGAATCATGGGAGGAAAACCCCACGTGTGTGTATGTGTGTGTGTGTGTGTACACATATAAACATTTCTTTTTTTGAAAACACCAATATATTAATGATAGTCATGTTTTGGTAATAGGCTATTAATAATATTTTATTTTTTAGTATTTTCTCATTGCCTAATGAGCATATATAATTTTTACAATGAGGAAAATGTTGGTACAAACAAAATACAGCATGTTTCAGCATGTCCTGACTCTTTGATGATATATGATGTAATAGGTTGGCCTCTTGTGGCTTTTATAAAAGCTTGTAGTTTGTATTCCCTCCCACACCTAAGAATTTTCCTCCACATAAGGAATATTTGGTAGTTGGCTTTTTAACAGGAGGCAAGTTAACACTTTAAACCGTAATTGAATTTGATAGAGTTGGTCTCTTGCAAATTGTGACTAAGAAGACTTAATTAACATTTCTGCACTGCATTGTTCATCAAAGGAACTTCTTCAGGTGATTTACCTATTTGGAAAATATTCCTTTTTAACTTAGACATGTAGGGAGAAAAAAACTAATCTCTCAGGTTTATTGTCTGGGGTGTGTGAAATAAACTAACAAAAGATAGATTAATGGGAGAAAAGGCACTTAATTTTTTAATGGGTACAGGAGGTCACAGGAAAAAATGGAATTTCAAAAAAGCAGGGCATATATAGCCAAAAGAAAGAGAGTATGGGCTTCAAGGGACAATAAATTGTGGAGAAGTGAAACTAATGGATTATAAGGGCTCTTTTAGCAAAGTTCTCTTTATGCAGTCTCATCCTGGTGTTGGCTCCCTGTCTTTGAATAAGAAGAGTCACTCTTTCTTCCAGGTGGTTTTGGGTAGGTGAGGGTGGTATCGTGATTCTTAATGCCTTAAACTTAAAATAATCCTTATATCAAAGTGTTATATTTTAGGGTGGTATCTTCTGATCCTTTTCAAAAGAATGTTTGAGTCAAAAACACCTATGGGTAAAAAATATATAATCATCATCATCTTTCTGTCAAGGAATTCATCGCTGTGCAGAATTTATGCTTTATGGGGAGGCAGGATGACAATGGTTATGAGAAGAAACTCTCAATTGACAAGATTTTCATATTCTAGCAGTACACCCTTGGGCAAATTGATTAATCTCTTCAGCTCTTCACCTGTAAAATAGTGTTGTGGTAAAGATGAGAAGAGATAAGGCACAGTTAGCAAAATAGCTGGCATGTAGCAAACAATAAATGCTACAAACGTAATTTTATGTTCCTCATTAGAAGATGCTTATTGCTTAAGTGCACTGACTCCTTGTATCAGGCAGAGTTTGGTTAGAGAGGCAGAAATGCTATGAGTAATAGAATAAGGAGCTTATAGGCATGAATCCTTAGACGATAATGGTAGCCAGTTGAGAAGTCTATGTGAGGGCATTGCCTGTGTGTTGGGTAGGGCTTGAAATCATTCAGTCTGGCATCAGGGAAGCTGGATGTAAAGCAGAGAAGAGCAAAAACTGGAATCCATAAGGAGAAACTTGAAACTACAAGGATAAATCATGATGTTGGCTGACCCGAAAGAGAAGCTGGTGCCCTTCACCATGGAACTATCTAAGCACCTGGACTAGGATGAGAAAAGTGGAGGAAGGAGATATTGTGTGCTGGAGAACTGTGAGCTGGATACCACTGTACCCCCACAAAATGAGCCAGCAGATCAGTGACCATGTGTGCTCATTACAACAACGTCTGGCACCCTATACTGAACAAAATGACAGCTGCTTCACGTAGGCCTTCCAGAACATGCTCACATTTTTCCTGTGGCCCACTGTAACTCAGAATCATGCAGGGAAAGAAACTCTGGGAGAGTTAGTTTGAACTTAGCTAAGTTTACTTAGTACAAAGCTGTTATACTATTTTTTTTTTAAGATTTTTTTTTAAGAACTCATTAAGATTATTTAAAGGGCAGTCAGTACAGGGAACAGTGAATCCAATACCTACAAAGTCCAATGATTTCAAAAACTCTTCTAAATTATGTTTTGGTAATTAGCCAGGAAAAGGCATCTTGCTAATTAGCCAGGAAAAGGCATCAAGAGCTTCTAGTCTCTGAAGGGAGATTTTCCATTTTTTTTTAAAGATTTTTTTTAAATTTACTTTTAGAGAGGGGGGAGGGAGAAAGATAGGGAGAGAAACATCAATGTGTGAGAGAGTCAGTTGTCTCTTGCATGCCCACGCTGGGGGCCCAGCCCTCAACCCAAGCATGTGCCCCTACCTCCCGGTTCTCAGGCTGACGCTCAGTCCGCTGAGCCACACTAGCCTGGGTGAGACCTTCTATTTTGTATAATAATGTCATGTCCAACAAACTACACTTTGGTCTGACAAAAGTGGAGTTTATCCTTTGAGAAGTTATATCTCTAATTTGCTAATGCTGTCATCAAGTGAAAGGAATCAATTCTTTAAGACATTATATAAGAGTTTCCCCATCTCTGGACCCCCTAAAGAGATGAATTAATTGACAGAGATTAGAGAGTCCCAACTATAAATTTCTAAGAAGATTATAAATTCCTCCGTGAATTTTCCTCTTTTCTTAGGAATATTTAGAAAGTTCCTAACTAGATAATGCAAACTTGATGTTGACCAAAATATAAAGCCATAAGGCCAGCAAATTTGGTTATCATCTTCGCTTATGTTATAAGACATTATGAAGGGATATTGTCCAATGAGAGGGGTGTGTTTAGGAAGGAGCAGTGGAGATGATATGGGAAACTTGGTTCTTCTTGCTGATGCAGTGAAGAATTAAAATCTGCAAGTTGGATAGTAGGCAAGCAGAGTTTATTGGTAGTAGTTCTCAGAGAACATAACAGGCCTCGCCAAGGTGGATGGGAAAAGCATAGGCCCCTGGTCCCTTTGTCCTGAGGTTTTATATAGTTTGTGGGGTGGGGTGAGGGAATTACATTGATTGGTGGGCAAAAGTAGTACATGCTTTTCCACAGGAAGATGTGACCACCTAAATATAGGTATGTGTGGAGGTCTGTTAACCCAGATCCTTATCTTGCTCCAGACCATGTCTTGACATCCTTGTAAAACATACATGGCCAGAGGCAGTTAATTAAGGTTAGGGCAGTTAATTTTTTCTATAAGTGCTATGGACCCCCTCTTAAAGCAGATAGTGACCAGAGGCAGGCAGTTAACCAAAGTTATTTATGGGCTCTCTCTTTAAGCACTGTGGACCCCCACCCATCCCTCCTCCTTCTACATTTCTAACTTCTACCTAACAGAGCAGAGGGAAGAGGACCTAGGGAAAGTACAGGAGAAAGAGAATGAGCAGAATAAGGGGGAAGAAGTTGAGTACAGAGGCCCAAGAGTAAAGTCAATCCAAGGCTTGGGTCAAGAGAGGGAGAAGAAACTATAAGGTTGGATTTTTAAATCCTCCACATTTTTATTAGCCTTTCTTAAGACAACAATTTTAGAATTTTCCTTTTAGAGGCTCTTCATGCCCACTTAAAAATGCTGATCATTAAATATTTGGAAAATCTCAACCATTTAAGCTTAATGTGCCAAGCAAATTTATTATCTTCATATTCCAAATTCCCCAGAATAGCCACAGAAGTTTTAAAGTGTCATTGGTAAGATCCTGCCAGAGCTCCCAATGTTTCTCCCCACAATGGGCCCCACAATGTTGAGCCCATATTCAAATGACAAGAACAAACAAGAAATAAGTAGGCCAGGAAAGCATCTTGGAACTATACGCCCTGCTCATCAGTGAGAACCTTGAGTAGTGAAAACAAATCAAATCAAGAGGCCTATACTATGGACAATAAAAAAGAATAAAGGTTTAGGTGGTGTTTTAACGTAACAGGAAGAGCAGATCAGGAACAGGGCTTATTCAGCCAGCCTGTCCCTGCAACTTGAGGGCATACGTCAAAGGGTCTTGGGACTGTTCTGTGCTTGATGTGGCTGGGAGCTGAGCAGCAGAGGTCCAGTTCTGATTCAAACTGAGGCACCACAATCTTAGAAAATGGACTAGTGATGAGCAAAAACCTTTATTCAAGAATGCTGGTATGAGAAGTCTTCTAATGAGCAGTCTCCCCTGTGAAAGGATGGCATCTTTGCAGAGGAGTCAGCTGAAGTTTGGCTGACTTGCAGAACAGTTGCTCAAAGATGCGTCCTTGGGAAAGAGAAGAGTAATTCTTGTGGATTAGCCATGGTTTAATCAGGAAGAATAGGGGGCTGAGAGGGAGGGCCTATGTTCATGTACCAGAAAGGGTACGGAGGAACACCTGTGGGGACAAGGACTTGAGAGGGCCACTGTGGAAAATTCTTTGCCTTTCAGTGTCTCTCATGACATTCTCTATCACCTGGGGTATTACCAGTGAATGAACAGACCTACCACAACTAGGCCAAATACAGTATTAAAAACTAGTTCCCTGTAGTGGTAGCATTTATCCTTCCTTGAGCATAAATCTGAACAGAATAGCAGATTCAACGGAGAATTAATTTATTACCTAGCAGCTTTTTACTTTTACACTCCTTCTCTAAAACTCAAAGCTCAAATCACCTGAATTCCTAGGCTATTTTCCTTTTTGATGGCCGAAGGCTGTGGCCAATGTCTAAGCTTTCTGTTCTTTGTTTTCCAAATCGGCCTTGAATTCTGTTTTCCAGTTGGTAATTCATTTGACCAGGTCTTTTTTTCTGTTCAGTAAACACAACAATGACATGACACAGATTGAGAAATTGATACCCATTGTCAATGATGGGGAAAGATGAACTTTCTGGGTATTAATGACAGGAAATAACCTGGAAATATTTGTAATGTTGAAGTTACAATTCAACCCAGAAATCTACCTCTTGGGAATCCTTCCAATACTTACTGATTGTTCCTAAGTGTCCAAAATTGGAAACAAAGTGAATTTCAATAGGATAAGGATGAATTTTAAGTAATTATTAAAAATGACTTAGAGTTGTTACTTCAACCTGGAGAGATTACTATGGCCTGTTGAATAAAGCAAGAATTGAAGGAGTATGTACCATATATTCTTTAATGAAATGGTGACTCAAATACTTCTATATTTATTTTTTAAAGATTTTATTTATTTATTTTTAGAGAAGGGAAGGGAGGGAAAAAGAGGAAGAGAAATATCAATGTGTGGTTGCCTCTCGAGTGTCCCCCACTGGGGACCTGGCCTGCAAACTCAGACATGTGCCCTGACTGGGAATCGAACCAGTGACCCTTTGGTTTGCAGGCCGGCACTTAATCCACTGAGCCACACCATTATATAGTTAATTATAATTTAAAATATAATTAACTGTATTTATTAATATGTAATTAAATGAGCAAGGAGGAAAGTACTGAAATACAAGTAGATTAGAGGGAATTGCTGATTTATCCTTACACCAATTCCAGATTTCTTATTTGTTATATGGTAAGTCTTGAAATCAGGTTGTGAAAAGTCCTTCAACTGTTCTTCTTCAGGATTGTTTTTGCTGTTCTTGGTGTTACCACACCCAATTTCTTGTGCCTCATGCTTCAAAAGGCTGAAACTCCAAACACCAGAGTTTGGAGAAAGGAAAGATATACTGATCGAGAAGGTGGCAGCTGAGAAGATGGGAGACCTCATGGTGCCTCAAATTCATCCTGCTCACTAGACTAGGCTATTTAAGAATTTGGGGGACAGGTATGCAAAGAGCTGGTGGGGCAAGTTTACCCTGGCCTAGTAGCTCAGTTGCTTAGAATGTTGACCAATATGTCACAATTGCATGTTCTATCCCCAATGACAAACCAATGATTTTCTCTCTCTCTCAAAATATAAAATAAATCAATTTAAAGAAAAGGGCTGGTGGGGCAAGTTTTTTTTCTTTTTTTTTAAAGTATATTTTATTGATTATGCTATTATAGTTTTCCCAATTTTCCCCCCTTTATCCCCCCTCTGCTCTGTATCCCCCAACCCTCCAGCATTCCCCCCCTTAGTTCATGTCTATGGGTTGTACATATAAGTTCTTTGAGTTCTCTATTTCCCATACCATTTTTTATCTCTCCCCATCTATTTTATGCCTACCAATTACGCTTCTTCTTCCCTGAACCTTTCCCCCCTATTCCTCCCTTCCCCCTCCCCACTGAAAACCCTCCATGTGATGTCCATTTCTCTGATTCTGTTCCTGTTGTAGTTGTTTGCTTAGTTTTTGTTTTCATTGTTTTTCTTTTCTTTTAGGTTCATTTGTTGATAGTTGTGAGTTTGTTGTCATTTTCCTGCTCATATTTTTGATCATCTTTTTCTTAGATAAGTCTCTTTAACATTTCATATAATAATGGCTTGGTGATGATGAACTCCTTTAACTTGACCTTATCTGGGAAGCACTTTATCTGCCCTTCCATTCTAAATGAAAGCTTTGCTGGATAAAGTAATCTTGGATGTAGGTCCTTGCCTTTCATAATTTCAAATACTTCTTTCCAGCCCCTTCTTGCCTGCAAGGTTTTCTTCTGAGAAATTAGCTGATAGCCTTATGGGCACTCCTTTGTAGGTAACTCTCTCCTTTCCTCTTGCTGCTT